>ML014238.1:0-53830 GCA_003615045.1 Caulochytrium protostelioides | reverse complement strand
CGTCGGCTTGGTAGTGGTGGTTGTAGTAGTGGTCGTCGTAGTCGTCGTAGTTGTCGTAGTCGTCGTAGTCGTCGTAGTCGTCGTAGTCGTCGTCGGCTTTGTAGTGGTGGTTGTAGTAGTGGTCGTCGTTGTCGTCGGCTTCGTCGTCGTCGTCGTTGTAGTGGTGGGCTTGGTAGTAGTGGTTGTTGTTGTAGTGGTGGTGGGTTTGGTGGTGGTTGTGGTCGTGGTTGATTTAGTGGTAGTAGTTGTCGTGGTTGTCGTGGTGGTTGTTGTCGTAGGCTTGCTGATTCGGTCGATACTGCAGTCACACGCAACATTTGAAGCGTCTTTCGTTGGGTAGAGGCTAGCAAGTGCTGCCTTCGAGTCATAGGGGACTTCAGTACATTCCTCCTGAGCGTTGGCCAGTGCATTCGCTATCTGGACAGCATCAGTTGTAGCGCGGCCAAACCAGCGCTCTGTTTCGTAGACACGCATGTACCCACCGCCGCCGAGCACAAGTGTTTGCAACGAGTTTGGTAACTTGCCCATCACCAGTCTGTTGTAGGTGTCCAGCGTCTTAAGACCTTGGGGTTCGTTGGAAGCTGAGTTCATACCGGGGCTACCGAACTGCCATGTCGGCGTGGACGCCTCATCTCGATCGGCTGATCTAGGATCAAAAAGCGGGTTGTAATTATTCCAGGCCGCTACTGGCTGATACGGATTGCCTTTGTTGCCCAGGCCAAGGTCCGGACGGATGAACACGGATACAAAGGCGTTCACACGAAGAATGCTACGGGCAACATCCAGCACTTCTCGCTGAGCTGCAGGATGGAGGTATGCGGGTTGAACGCTGGTGCGTAGCATGATTTGTGCGATCATCTCAGTCCATGTGCCGTCATTCGGATACTTATCGACTCTGATGTTGCCTGTGTAAATGCCACGAGGGCCCACCCATGCAGGTTCGATCGCCGAGCCCACGCTACAGTAGGAACCTCCGCTAGAGTAGCCTGGCTTCGTCAACATGGCACAGAACTGGTTGCCCACCACTTGTTGGGCCGCGTTTCTGTTCGGAACAAGGGTAGGCAAGTCACTGTCCTCATCTGTAATGACAATGATATGTCTTGTCACGTTGTACGTCGACGATGGTTCCCGCCACTTCCCCGTGCATGCTACCGTCTGCTTGGAAATGCAGTTCAGTTTGAATCCGTACGTCGTTGAATCGGGGTCATCGTACAGTGCGATACGTATGGCTTCCAGAGTAGCTTCGTGACCGGATCGCACATTGTTAGGATCGGTGGCTTGAGTGACTGCCGCAACAAGATTGGTTCCCCGATTATCTGGTCCAAGAATCAATGTTGGGGGGCCACCAACGGTGACGACCCAGAAGGAAGAGTTTCGCGTGCTGAACTTCGATTGTAGCGCGGTCATGCCTGCAATGATGTTGTTTCTGAACTGCTGCATGCTGAGAGAAGCGTCAATGATGATGTAGAAGTTGAACCAGGGATTTGTGGAGCTCCTGCTAGTCCTTGAAGCACTGCAGTTAAGAATCTTAGAACCCAGATCAGTTTTTTGGTAAGAAGTGCGATCTACGCTATAGTTGATGGTATTGTTTTTCCAGGTAGGGCAGAAGGCACAGCTGGGCGACATGATGTAAAGAGGCTGGCTAGCGCCCGGTGTGCTGAGGTCCACACCGCTCCAGTTCGCATCGGTAGCGATGGCCGAGAATGGAACCAGCGCCAGAAAGGCGAGGCCCATCCATGCCACATAAAATGGTATGAAATGCATGGTGTGAACAGGGGCTGCGACAGGGGCTGTGGGTATGGTGGTATCGGTTGGGATGGTTAAATATTCCGTTAAATGCAATGACACAAATGACGATGCTGGCAGGTGGTCTCTCTTGGAGCCATGGTGCAATGCGTTCAGTCCACATTCCCAGAATTACCAGAACGGACAGTCTTACGGCGAGTTTACAACACCCACACGATTTATATACGACCGTCTCGATATCGTGATATTGTCTTGATTTAAGCAGCAACCCCATACGCCACAAGAGAAACCGCCAGGTCAAGATTTTAAGTTAGAGGTATCCTTGATGCAGATAGCTAATATTCTAGAAGCATCTGTTGGCATGTATCGCGTGGCATCATATCTACGAGTGCATCCCAATTTCGGTTGCTGTTATTGCGTCACTGAAAAGGACGAACGCAGGTATTTCAATCATTTAAAGGTCCCTATGTTGTCCGCGTGGTCTATTGCAAATCTGATCGATGTCTCGAGGGAAGTTGCGCGGAGATCGAGACCAGATAACGTCGAAGATAGAAAACGTGGGCGGCTGAATGCGGGGTGAATTTTTTAACGTTATTGCTTTTTTATTTCTGTTTGTTTTGTTTGGCTTGTTCGACTGATGGGCACCGGGCCGCGTTCGAACCGACCGCTTAGAACACCAATGAACGAAAGGCTTTGCCTAATGTCTTTCGGAGAACCACAACACCAGCCCAAGGGTCTGGGCACGCAGTCGTCGCGTGCTGGCGAGGCGTATCACTCGGGGACTTCCCAAAACTGATTTCACGTTCCTAGGGAAAGATCGGAGGTGATTTGCGGTATCTTTTTTGCGGTGGTAACTGCGCCCCCAGAAGCCTGGGACTATCGATATTTAGTTGTAATGCCTACGGCCGACCGTTGTTTTCAGTGATGGCAAAAAGCATTTCATTTTACGAACATTCAGGCTTTCCTTTGAGACCACCTGATGCCCCCCAAGGGCGGTTCGCAACAGGCTCTTCGCCGGATGAGCTTGCCGACCGCGGGCAGCGGTGGGGCTTGCCCCAGGATGGGGCACAACGCTGTCGGTCTGACCCGTGAGGTCTGACCGTGAGTGCTGAAGGACCCCGAAGCGACCTTCAACAAAGCGACCCTCAGGGCCATGGCGGCAGAGCAGGCACGGGCAGGCTCTCCGTTCCAACATCTCGGGCGTACAAGGCGTGCGCCCAGCGATTCTACACCGTCCTCGTCGACACATTCCGCACGACCCAGACATATGCAGAGACCAATCGGTCCCTGAAAAGAGCCGGCGCACGAAGTTCGTGGCCACAGGTTCGCTGTGATATGATTCCATCAACGGCAATTATGTGAGCCACGACCTCACCGCTCTGAACATACGTTGCGGGCCGCGCTCATCAGGTCTTCGGCGTTGTGCGGCAAACCAAGCTGCAGGTCGTGGTCATTCAAGCTAACACCCGCGACACTCGCTGGGCGGCAGCTGGTGCAAGGGCTTGTGGTACGACGTCGGCCAGTGCTCACAGATATAGCACGGCACGGAGTCGCTAGAATGAAATGCGCGGCCAGTAGACAACGTCGTTGTTGAAGCTGACCGTCATCTTCACTCGATGCGAAACAGCTAGACGCTGTGCAGGAGCTGCTGCAACGTGCCCGAGACGTCTTGGTCAGTGAACCTGGCAAGCTCACAGCTACGATGCAAGCCACGCATGCAATAGACACTGGCTCCGCCCGGCCGGTCGTCACGCACCCGTACCACGTCAATCCAGGATTCGGAGTCACCCCCAAAGAGGAACTCGAAAAGCTACGCACGGCAGGAATCACCCCTGTTAAATTAGATTCATCAATACATACTCATATATATATAAAATTGGTGTCATAAATGGGCAACAACGTATGTAAATCGGTGAGAGCGTTGCTATTAATAGCGGCAGCATCCGCAGTAGAAGGGTTGACGTGGCCGTGCTATTCAGCAGGGATGCAGCCCGAGATCGGCAAGCTCATCCGACCATGAACCGAATGGGTGACTGCCTCGGTGGGGGACCACGGGGGCACCACGGAGGGAATGGTGCGTAGCGTGAGGTGTCAGGAAGCCCGCAAATACAACCGCGTTTAACAAAAATAATGCCATCGTAGCAGTCACGTCTCGAACGGCGGCGTTCTCCACGTGGGGCAACATGTATGATGGGTCGTAGCAGAGGTCACATTCTTCAAGAAAATGTGACCGAGCGCATCGTGCTGGACGTTGAATTGTGATTCATCTCACCAAAGACTGTCCTTGGTCAAGATTGCGCGGTACGCGACAGCGGCGCTCGGAAAAGGCATCCACAATGGCACCAAGGGATGTCACGAGTTTCACAATTGTACTTGGCTGATTAAGCATTCCATTTAAGACGAAACCATTTCCGACAATATGATATATCGAGGTTGACACGGTGAGCTGGCCTGTCGTGAACATCGCGTTATAAGAAGGCTCATGCCATCAACGATGGGATTGTGACGCAGTTACTTACCCTTCCTCAACGGTGCGGTTCGACGGGTAGTAGAGCATGAAGGAGAACCCGTTATTTGGGAACGACCCTGGGTTAAAAACATCGGCTTCGGTGGCACGTGCCTGATACGCGTCTACGCGGTCTGCTAAAACGACGACGTGCGGGGTAGGAAATAGTCGCAGTGCGTGGTCGAAGCTCGCATGACGCGGCTGGACACGCATTGGAAGCGGGCAAAGATGGGATTGATCAATCACCGTCTTGGCCAGCTGTGCCATCAGCAGGGACAGGGAAGAAAAGTCAGCATCGTTCGCGCGGTGAGTGACAAAAGATAGCGAGGGTTGGTTGGCAAACCCCTAGGGATATACGAACTGGCGGAGCTTACGTGTCACGACACGGCAACTCAGAAAGACAACAGGTCACTTACATGTTGGTGCATGTGAGGCTCGAGTTCCACGTCGGGTTTTAGGATGAGGTGACGCCGCATTTTGGCCATGAGGTCTTGGCGGAAGACGACGATGTCCTGAGTGCAGTATCGGATGCGGCAGGGGTTGCTCATCGAGCTGATCGAGAAGTTAGCGGGCGCTTTGCGGTAAAGGTCTGACAGCAGATCGCGTGGGATCGCGGGTTGTGGCAGAATCATGCCGTCGACAGGATCGGTCGGGCCAGGCACAAGGATGAAATGACAGGCCGCGAGGGCAGGAAACTCCGCTAGCAGACTGCCCAGCTGGGCGAAATGGGCGCGATAGGCACGCACCGCCTGAGGCGAAAAGACGAACGGCTCGAGGGTGAAGTTGCCCATCAGCACGAACGCACGGGGCGAGATGGTGGGCGCCTGCGCCACAAACCCCTCGAGCATCACGCGCAGGGCCTGGACGACGTGCGGCTGGTCGAGCCAGACATCAGAGACGAACACGATCGAGGCATCGTCGTCGGTGCGCTCGATCTGGAGCAGCTGGGCCGTGTCCTGCTCCGAGAGTAGCGGCGCTACGGCCGGCCGGGCGTCGTGGCCGGTGGCGGCGTTGCTGGTCAGCCGTGAGTCCGGCAGGACATGCCGAGACGGCATACTGAAGTCGAGAGTCGGATTCAGCGACTTAAGCGTGGCGGTGCGCTCCTCGGCCGGGGGCATCGCGATCGTATGAATCTCGAACGAGCGGTCGGGACGCAAGTATCCTTCGACAAGCACAAACGCATGGTGGGTAAAGAACCCCGTCGTCTGGTGGATCGTCATCGATGTCGCGGGGGCAGCGGCCGCCGGCGCAGCCCCCGGACCGGACGATTGCGACGGCGCAGCGGCATGCAAGGAAAGGCGATGGACGCCTGGTGCCGTCGGTTTCGCGCCCGGCGATGCCGACTCCATGCCTCCTCCTGGCAAAATGAGTTCGATGACGTCATCGAGGTCCTCGAGGTGGAGTTTGTGCTCGCTCATCTGTGTGAGCATCCCGAAAAGCAGGTACATGCCGGGAGCCTGACCCACCAGGTTCTTGACTGGCGTGATGTCGAACCGGTCGGCGGCCGAGGAGCCGAGGGTGGCGCGCTGGAAATGGGCGTTCCGCATGAGTCGCTGATAGATCAGATGGTAGCGGTCACGATGGGCTGCGACGCGACGTGCGGCCGTCGTGCCTACGGCGTTGACCGCGTCTGCGGGCGGCGTCACAAAGTCGTTCACGTAGCTGTCCCACACGTACCGCGGCATATCGAAGGCCGAGGTCGCATACAGCACGCCGCTCGCAGCGCCCATGATGGCGGTCGAGACCGGAGGGGCCAATGCTGATCCGACGGCGGCAGAAGACCCCGCGACAGCGGCAGAGTCGGAGGCCGGCGGCGTCCATGGCTCGTCTCGCCCGGCGGCCGGTCCCGCCGCGGCGGCCGATCCGACGAGCCCGCCAGCGGGACCTTGGCCATGGGCCGCCGCGGCAGGCACGGGGTCGACCGCCGCCGCACGGCCGACGGCTGACGCCTCGCGTCGGTTGGCGGTGAGGGCGGACACGTGGCGTGCGCGGGCGCCGTCGTCGGCCATCTTGGCGAGCACCGCGTCGAGGATCGGCTTGGTGACGATGAGGGTTCCTTGATCAATGAATTGCAGCGCCACCGTGGCCATGGCCGCGAGCGCGCTGCGGAGCGCCTTGGGCTGGCCGCGGTGCGCGGCGCACGTCGCATACAGCACTTCAGCCGCATCGCTTTGTAGGGTGAGGCCGTACTGCTTGTTGAAGATTTGGAAGACGGTCCGGCGGACCATCGCGTCGACGGCAGCCATGATGCCGGCACGAGCACGTGGCCACGCTGTATCCGGTATTCAGCACGTGATCAACAGCTGATGAAATAAGGCGACAGCAAGCTCGACGCCAAGGCGTCGACGGGACTGTGGAGCAGTGAAGGACCACGTGGGGCCTTATTGATCGCCGCGCCGGCAGCCCCTGGTGTCTTCCCAGTGAGATATTCCGACGCAGAAGGATACGAAGCGGGTTCAGAAGGATACGATTGCTATTGGTGAGCATGATGTGATCGTTTCTCGGAAGTCTCCGCATGGAGAACTCAGTCGACGGCATGGCCGCCATATAAGCATGGCCATGACAAGGGTCCCAGGCACCGTCCTCAGGCCGTTCTCTGGCACAGTGGGCACAGACTCCAGCGCCGAGCGCCGATGGCCTCCCCCATGCTTGAGAAGTCCCCGACCGGCGGGGCCTCCGCTGCGCCAGCTCCAAGCCCGACCCGCTTGCTCTGCGCCGATAAGCCCGACGCCACACCACGCCACACGCCATCCTGACTGGACGCCGCCTAGCGCGATCGTGGCCACGATCGGGCGGTCGAGATCAACGTTCATCATCTGAGCACGGCAGCTTCACTCGACAGTACACATATGAGAAGAAATGAAACGACGGCGGCCGTAGCAAGCGCTGGCAGCACGTCGCCTAGCATCAGTGAAAAAATGTCGGGTAGTTTTTTTCACTCATACTAGGCGACGGCAAAGAGCCGCGCGAGCTGCGAATGGAAGGGGACGCCGTGTGGCGCGAGCGTGACGGTATGCGCGGTGGACAGGGCCAGGCCGGCCGTCTGCGGCGCGCGACGCACTTGCAGCGCCCACGGGAGGGCCAGGAGTCGCGCCATGTTCTCTTCAGAAGCCCCCGTGGTTGGGTCACCCAAACGCGGCCCGGCGGCGGCGGCGGCACGGCCGGTGGCGGCCCACTGCAGATGATACTTGATGGGGGCCTGCGGCGCGTCAAGCATCGCCGTCTCGTGAAGGAAGCGCCACGGGAACACGTGGGCGACCGGATCCATGGCGCGGACGACGGGATCGACGGCTGCCGTAGCTGCTGCGGACGTTCTAAATGCGGCGTCAATGTCCATTGCCATGTCCACGTCCATGTCGACCTCCATACGGTCGACGCCCGATTCAGAAGGCGCCGCCGGCTCCAGCCTGCGGGATGGCGGCGGCGGCGGCGGCGGCGGCGGCGGAGGAGGAGGAGGAGGAGGAGGAGGAGAAGCGATCAGCCCGAGCACATCGTCGATCAGGGTGGCGGCCTCATGCAGCAAGACATGGCGCAGGTCCGTGGCAAAGTAATCGATCAGGTGCTGCGCCGAGGAGGTGACGAGCGTAACCGGCCGCGAGGCCAGGTGGAGCTGGAAGCCGGTGGGCGCGTCGGCGAAGCAGAACGTGTGGCGTCCACAGACTGTCAGTGTGTGCACGCGTGCCGTGTTGGCGAGGCTCGGGCTGCCGGGCCTTGCGGCCGATGCTGCGGCGGGCGCTGATGCCGCGGTGGTTGCCGTGGCCGTTGCGGAGCCGGCGCCGCTAACGGCGGCAGCGGCAGCGGTAGCGGCCGTCATCTGGGTGAGTGTGACGGGTAGAATCCCGTGGAGTACGCGGTGCAAGCGGTGCACGAGCGCCGTCAGCTGTCGCAGAGCATGCTGGGTATGGCGGAAAGCCATGAGCTGGGCGAGAATGCGCGTCGGGATCGGTTTATTGGCGCGGCGCTGGAGCGCGTGGTGCTCGAGAAGCAGTTTCTGGGCCCACAGCCCTTCAAAGGCTTCGTCAGGGTCCGGACCGCGGCGCGTCGTCGCCAGAATTGACTCCTCTGGTGCGGCCGATGAGACCACCGGCAAGCTTTCGGCCTTCAAGAGTGCACTAGGGGTGGCGTTGGCGGCGTCGACGGGAATCACCGACGTGCCGTCGCTATTGACGCCGTTGGCGGCGTTCGTCTGCGCTTCGACCTCGGCATCAACATCGGCCGTCAGATCATCGCGGTCGGGGACCGGATTGCGGAGCAGCCCGAAGGTGAGCGGGCGCCCGTCCCAGTCGAGGAGCTGCAGACAGTCGTCCGAGACGAGTTTAAGAAACCCAACGTCCTGGCCGTGTGCGACTTCGATCAGTAAGCATTGGAAAAGCTCGCGGGCGAAGATCGTCTGGCGCGCTGTCTCCAGCCGGTGCAGCGCTTGGTCACACAGCCGCAGCGCGGCACGGTTGAGCGCGGTCGCTGTCGCGGTCGCCGTCGCAGCGGTGGCAGTCGTGGGCGCTGGCGAAGGCGCAGTGGGGCCTGGTGCAGGCACCGGCCGGGCGGCCGATGTCGATAAGGCCAACGGTGCCACAGCGGATGCAGCCAGCGCGGTGGGCGACGCCGTGAGAAACGCCGTCTGAGCCATCTCTAGCATGGCCTCACGGGAGACGAGCTGCTCGCGGGCGATAAATGCCGTCGCCGTCTGGTTGGGGCAGATCAATTTATATTTCAATCCGGTCGGCGCAGCCGACGCCGTGGAGGCTTCGGCCTCACCTTCGGTGGCGGACGCTGTGGCGCCCGGGTAGGTGCCAATGATAAAGGCTTCGCCGCGGTCGTTAAAGAAGGACCCGCATGGACGGAAGCCGTACTGGATGTAGCGGAGGGAGCGGGCCTCGCCACGGGTATGCAGCCGGCGGCTCTGGAGAAACCAGGCGGACTCGCGCAGCCGTAGCGTAAACGAGATGTAGAAGGCGTTTTCGCACTCGATGATGGTTTGGAGCCGCGCCGCGCGGGCCGCGAGCTGCCGATAGGCGGTCCGTAGAAACTGTCTGACGAGACCGTACGCATGCTGTGTCGCGTATATCCGCGCGAGCGCCATCGACGATGGCCGGGGGGTTGTGCCGACCGGCCGCAGACACATCGTACCCGGTGGGCCGACGAGCGCCGGCGCCGGCGCCGCCAGGGGCAGCCCCGCGATGCCGCCGGATCGTGCCGCGTGGGCCATCTTCCATGCGATCAGACGATTGACAACGTCGTAAGCGAGGGTGACTTCTTCGCGGGCATAGAACATGAGCCGCTTCGCGGTCTCAATGGGTGGCGGTTTGGGCATCGCCGCAGCGGCGGCGGCGGCGGCAACAGCGACGGCGACAGCCGCGGCGCCGCTCTCCTGCTTGACGTTGAATGCCGTGGGCGCCTCGCTTGCGCCCGCGTCCGGCTTGACCGCCGCGGCCGATTCGTCGGCCTTGCCACGGTCCGCATCACCGCCGCCGCCGCCGGCGTCGGCCTGCTCACTGGCTTCGAGAAGCGCATCGAACGGCAGCTGCGCGACGCGCTGGCAAAGCAGCGTGGCGGGATGGGCGGGCGCATCATGGGTGCGGTGGCCCTGGTCGTCGATGTCGACGAGGACGGGCTCGTCGGCGCGCTCGAGGCTGAGCCGCATCGTGGCGGTGGCGGCGGCGTCCGGCGGCGGTCCGTGGCCAACGCCAACGAGGCAGCGAGACGGACGGCGGGAGCCGCGTGAGCGCCGCCGCGGCGGCCGATGCCGGGCGTCTCGCCCGCAGTCGGCCGCTCAGCACACGCGTCGCGGGCGAGCGGACGAGCGGGCGAGCGGGCGCGCGGGCGGGCGGCAGGCAGTGGTCGACAGGCAACAGGCGGCGGGCAACAGGCGGCGGGCCGGCGGTAGGCAGGGTCTCAGCGGCCGTGGCGAGTCTCCGAGGAGGACCACCGACGCTGCGCAATGCCGACGACGACGCGGCGGCGCGGAGAACGAGAGGGCGCTTGGCCAGCGGCGCTCACGGGCGCGGGAAGTCTCGAAGAAACGCGTGATACGGGAGATGCGGTCGAGTGACTTGGCGGCGATCACCACGGCGGTGGCGGCGACCGTCACGACAGCGGCAGCGGCAGCGGCAGCAGCAGCGTCGGCAGATGTCGGCGTGGGCGCAGGGGTGGGCCGAGGACTCGCAGCGTCGCAGGTGAGGGGGTCCGAGGAGATCGCCAATGGGCGGATGTGATGTGCGGAGCAGTGCGGAACTGTGCGGAACAGCGAGTATGTGCTGCGCCTTCGCTGCATCGCGATACTGACTTATCTGCCCTGATGCCGCGCGGCCGCCTCCGACTGGCGTGACGCGTCGGCACGCCGTCAGCGATTCGGGCGGCGTGACGAGCGCGCCCGAAGCAGCGCCGAGCGGAAAAGGACCCTGCCGCCCCGCGCGTGGGGCCACGGGGGCGCAGCGCCATCCGAGTCCGGCCCGGCCCGGCCCCCGACGCGCTCCCCGATCAACCGGCCCCCGCACGAGCCACGCCAGCGACCGCATTCGGTATCACCAGCATCCAAGCCCCCGTCCCGTCTCGCATCCAGATCCACCCGCGGCGGGGATTCTTGTTGCGTTTACAGAAACTCGCCCACGACGCTATCGAGGGCATTTACTTGCGCTTGCGCGCGCCGCCCTTTTTGCCGCCACTGCCCGGACGCGCGCTGGACCGCGCTCCCGACGGCGACAGCGGCGCGCCCATGAGCTCGGTCTCGAGGGCCTCGCGGCGCATCCGGTCGCTGTCGGACTCGGCGGTGCTCGGGCGTCCACTCATCGACGGCGAGCCCGACGCAGCCGGGGAGCCCGGGCGGCTGCTGGACGGCGACGGCGGCGCCGAGGACGCCGCCGAGGACGCCGCCGATCCCACGGAAGCCGCCGAGTGGGGGCCGCGCTTCGCCGCCGCCGCGGCAGCGGCAGGCTTGGTGGCCACCTTGGGCGCGCCTTGGGCGGCCTTGGGCAACGCCGACGGACGCGCCGCGGCGGCGTTGGCGGCAGCGGCGGCCGAGCGGAGCGCTTTCTTGGGCGCGGCGCTGGCGCCAGGCGACGCGATGCGTGTGGGCGACGCGGCACTGAGGGGCGCTGCGCCGCTCGACGTGGCGGACGCCGGGGATAGCAGAGGCGTGTCGGTTTCGGACTCCTGGGCCTCGGCCTCGGCCTCGAGACGCATCTGGTTCTTGGCGAGGCCCGCGGCCTCCGAGAGAATCGTGTCCTTCCAGCCGGTGCGGTAGAGTTCCGCCTCAACGAGCAGGTCCTGGACCTCGGCGTCCAGCTGCTTTTCGGCCAGCAGGATCTTGTCCCACAAATCTTCGCTCAGCGCGCCCTGACGCAGCAGGTTCTGCATGGGCGCCTTCTCGCTTTGCAGCTTCCAGATGCGGCGGACGTCTTCGACCGCGCGCTTAATGAGCGCAATGCACAGCAGTCGCCGGCCGAACGGGTCCTCGGGCGAGTACTGCTCGGTTAGCTCGGTATAGCGCATGGCGGTCACGTGCGGGCCGAAGTACGTATCCTCGGCGGCTTCCGTCAGGTCCTTGCGCATGCGGCGGTTGTTCCAGCGGACGACCATTCCGAACGCCACGAACAGGAAGCCCATGTAGACGAAGGGGAACCAGAACGGCTGCTTGAGCGGCGGCACGGCCGCCGCGGCGTGTGAGTCGGTCCCGTTAAAAAACGTGCCATTGGAGAACGTGCCGTTGAAAAACGTGCCATTGGCAAAGGTCCCGCTGAAAAAGGTATCGCCCGGGAAGGCCGCTGAGCTGGCGAACGTCTCCTCGGTAAAGGCCGTGCCGTTGGCAAACGTGCCGTTCACCAAGGTCGCAAACGCGGCAAAGGGTGACGATGCGTTGGACAGCGGCACGTCGCCGCTGTCGGTGATGATAATGGGTTCGCTCATCGTCGGCGATCAAAGGATGATGGTCCGAATGGGGGGGGGCGAGAGGATCGGACCGTGCTCCGGCTCAGGCGGCAGAGAGGACGACAGACAGATCAGCGAATGAAAGGCCACACCCGATCCGAGCGATCGCCACCGTATCACCGTAGCAGCAGCACGAGAAAGTCGCAGAAAAGGATACGAGTGCGGCCGGTCAGAACCCACGTGGGCGGCGGCTGGGGAGGCGGCTACAGGCGAGTTGCGTCGCGTCGCAGTCATACGCGCGGAGAGGCCGCCACAAATCATCGCCGCTCACGATCGCCACGCCCGCCTCGAGGGCACGTGCACACCACGTGCTCCGCACGCCCGCGTCGCTGCAGCCATCACGCGTGTCGATGCCGTGGTCCTTCGTCTCACGCGGGTCAGAGACCGCCCAGGGCGCGCTTATCCGCCGCGTCGGGCGCGTCGGCGGCCCATGGCTCGCCCGGCGATGGGTCGGTCCTCGCCGACGCGTGGTCGTGCCTGGTCCTTTCCGGGGGCGTGGCGCTCTTCGCGGCTCACACGGCCTGCGACCGGAGTCGATTTGCTCCCGCCGTCGGAGTCGACTCCCTGCGAAGAACCTCGCGTCCGCCGCCGCCGCCGCCGTCGCTGCCGTCGCTCTGCTGCTACTGCTGTTCGCCGTACCGCCGCGCCCAGCATCCGACCGACCGCCGCCACGCGGACCGCGCCTTTCGTCTTTTCTCTATCGGGGGTTGTCTCTTGCTTGTCGTGGCGCTGACAGATGCTAGGCGTGGAGTGTGGCGTCGGCGCCCGAGCTACAAATGGTCTGGCACGAGGATCCGTCTTCCTCCAGGCGCTTCAAGCCGGTTCCACGGGGCGGCGGACACCGCCCACCATCCTGCCTTGCTTCTGGCGGTTTACCAACGCGCTGCGTGATCGACGCATCCCGAACGACGTTTTCTTCCCTAGCGGCTCTCGAGCCTATCGGACTCTCCCACCCCCAGCATCCTCTATGACCGCCGTCACACCTCGCTAACGTCGCGACCTCGGCCGACCCCACGGCGTTTTGATAGCCCTTCCTGGCCACGTCGTTACGCCGCCGCCATGGCCGCGACGTCTAAGCGCGGCTCCACTGGAGCGTCGTCAGCGGCGGCGTCGGTACCCGCCGACGGCCTTGCGGCGCTCGCCGGCGCCGAGGGCGGGGACGGGACGCTGCTGGCGTACTACCGGGACAAACTTGAGCGGGCGGCGCGCGACTATGATGACGCTCTGGCCCAGATCGACGCGCTGCAGATCAGCCACGACGAAGCGCATAAAGCCGCGTGGGAGTTGAACCAGCGATGTGCGGAGATCGCGGCGCTGCAGGCGAGTTTGAGCGACACGCGGGTCTGCGGCTACGACGACCGCAAGAAGCTCTTGCGCGTGATTGCCGAAAACGACGAGATGCGAGTCCAGGAAATCAAGGACCGGAAAAAGATCCGGTGTTTGCTGGCCATGACTGAAGGCCGGATGCCTGACGAGACAACGTACTTTAAGACCCGCATTGACCAGCGCCATATCCAGTCATCGGCCACCCTCGTCAACGATGACCCGCAGCATCAGCATCAGCAGCAACACCAGCACCAGAAAGATCCGTTGGATGAGCGGCGGCTGGCGGATGCGTTGCTGAGCGAGGAAGACGAGCTGACGGCGTTGCGAATGCGCGCCGAGGCGATGCAGATCCAGCGCGAGGAAGAACGCAAAGCGTACGAGGAAGCCGTCGAGGGCCTTTTGCGCGACCGCCGCATCCGCGAAGACGAGGAGAAAGTCCGGCGACACCAAGAGGCTGACCGCATCTCCGAGCTGACCCAGCAGATCCACCGCTTACGCGCACTCAACCGCGAAAATACGCGCGATGTGCTGCTCACCAAAAAGGCGTTTTTGCGGCGGGAGCACGCGATGCAGCAGCAAAAGGCGGCGCTAACCAGCGAAGTCAAGCAGTTGCGCGATGCCCAAAATGCGCATGCTAAACGGTTCCAGACCCTTGAAAAACGCGTGGAGGGGCAAGTCACCCGCAAGAACGAGGGGCTACTCAGCAATATCCGATACCAGCTCGCCAAGAAGGAGGATGAGGTCCGTACGCTGCGTGAGCAGCTTGAAAACGAGGTCGAAACCGGCAAGAAAAAGCACGCCCATCTCGTCAATCGAATCGAGACCCTGACCTCGAGCTACCAGAGCCTCAAAAAGCGGCGCGACTATGAAATCGAAGGGTTCACGAACGACATTATGGCCTTGCGCAAGCAGCTCAAAGCCGTCGAGCAAAATTGCTACCGGTATGGCACGCTCGAAGACCGCGAGCTGCGGCTGCTCGCGATGGCGCATGCTACCGGCCAGAAAGCGGGCGCGCTCTCCTCAGAGATCCATCGCCTCAAGGGCAAAGTCTACGATGTCGAGCAAGATGTCCGCAGCCTGCACATCTAGCGGCATCGTCAGAAGGGTGGTGCCAACATCACTTCATGCATCCCACCATCTTGTAACATACCTAGAGTATCAACTGTACTATTCCTTCTTCCTACAATGGTGCTGTAGCCATGCGCATGCACACTGTCATATACATATACATTCATTTTTATACATCTCTGGCCTCAAGGCTTCTCGATGGTCCCGAAGGGGGTTGCTGGTGCACAAGCCACAGCCAAGCGCGGTCCTCGTGAGCGATCGACGTCGGCGCCCAAGCCACAGAATGGTCGCGCCCGGCAGCGAGACGACTTTCAAGCTCAGCTCCGCTGACAGACGCATCATCGGGGCCGCCCGCGGATGGACGAGTGTGTACCCCATGTGCCCGAGCTGACCAGCCATCTGGCGCATCGGATGCACGATTGCATGCAATGTTGAACGGTGGCCGAAGGACGGGCTTCATACCGCGGATCGCAATGAAATTCGCGGTATGCCAGTTTGAATCAGGGTCCCAATCGTGCAGATCTCGCCATGAGAAGCGAAGCTGGGTGCACGATTACGTCCACTTGGGATCTCACCCCATCACACCATAGCACAGGAAATCCCCTGAGATCCGTTGCTGTCGTTGCCTGCTGCGACACGTGCCTGCGTGTCGGCTTGCCTCCACCACCGGCGCTTTATCCACGGCGATCGCGTGATCCATGCCGCCCGCCACGGCCGGCGCGCCGTCGGCCGCCCATCCCCACGCCAGCGGCGCCGGCGGCGCCTATGCCGCTGCAGCCGTGGCCGCGGCCGCGGCCGCCGCGCCACCCTTGCCCCCGATTCAGCGCTTTCTGGCCGACTACGACGAGTCGGCGCGCAAGGGCGGGCTGAGCATCATGCCGCTGCGATACCGCTGCCCCTCGCCGCGGGCGATGCATCCGACCGCGGCGGCCAACACGGCGGCGGGCGCGGTCGAGCCCCCCGTCATGCCGCCGCGGAGCGGCTCGCACATGGCGGCCGAGTCGATGGCGGCGGCGGCCGCGACCGCAGCAGCGGCGTCTGCAGCGTCTGCAGCGGCTGCAGCGTCGGCCACGACGGCGTCGCTGTCGACGGTGCCGAGTCTTGCGGGCATGGCGCGGCACGAAGACGAGAAGGCCATCACGCTCGTGGGGCAGCACCAGGATGGCACTGAGGAGCTCGTGCAATGGGAAATCGCCAATATGACGTTGCCCATGGACAACACGTTGCAAGTGATAGGACTCGTGATGCCCAAATATCACCATTTGACACAAATCAAGTGAGTTAGCTGCGATAAGTGCAAGAGGCCGTCTGGGACGAAGAAACCTGCACATGACGGGGACTCTGCCAATGTTGATCAATGGGTGGACTCACGCCGGGCTTGGCCATGCTCTTTCTTTTTTTTTTTTTGTCTCGGGTAGATTCTGGAATATTGCCATGCCGGCCGAAATCTTTTATACGCTGATCTCGATGCCGGGCGTCATTCCCTCGATCGAGGTATTGATGGTGGATTACATCACGATCCTTGATCCTGAGAACCTGGTGGAGTATGAAAGCGATGCCGACGAAGAAGCCTTAGAAGGCGTCAACCAACTCGCGTGCATGCTGCGCCCGGGATCGGGTGATACTTTGAAGTACCTGTCGCTGAAAGGCAACCAACTTGACGACAGCTTTGCGGTGGCTGCCGCGGGATGGTTGCAGCAGCATCCCGCGCTGGCGGCGCTCGTGCTGAGCCACAACAAGTTCACCTCGGTCGCGGGTTCGGCGTTTGCCGCGATGCTGCGGACGAACCGGACGCTGGGCTTGCTGTGCCTGGCGCGCAACCACGTGGGAGATGCTGGGC
This sequence comes from Caulochytrium protostelioides, assembly GCA_003615045.1. Taxonomy (NCBI): domain Eukaryota; kingdom Fungi; phylum Chytridiomycota; class Caulochytriomycetes; order Caulochytriales; family Caulochytriaceae; genus Caulochytrium; species Caulochytrium protostelioides. Next base: position 37,421 of record ML014238.1, on the reverse strand, counting down.
TCGTGGCGCTGGCGCAGAGTCTGGGCACGCGTGTCGCCCCGCCGGACGACGCTGCCGCGTACCTCCGCCGCAAGGCGCTCTCAGAAGAAGAAAAGTTCAAGCGCGAGCAAGACGAAGCCGTGCACCGCGGAAAAAAAACGGGCGGCTCGGCGCTCGGACGCCGCGGGAGCCAGGCCAACATGAAGCTGGGGCCCAAGAACGGCTCGAACGGCAGTCTGGCGCAGATCAGCACGTCGCCGAAGCGCGCGGTCAAGCCGCGCAAAGAGACGTCGGCAAGCCCGACGAAGGAAAATAACACCGCGACGGCGGGCGCGACGGCGAGTGCGGCGGCCAGTGTTAACGCCGCAGCGAATGCACCAGCGGCCAGCGCGCTCGGCAAGGACGCAGGCAAGGACTTGGCCGGCAAGCACCTCACGACCGGCGAGGTACGGCCGAGCCTCAATGCCAAGAGCGCCACGAATGCGGCGGGCGGGGTCGCCGCTAACGGCACCGCGAGCCCCGGCGCTGTCGGCGTGTCGTCGTCCGTGGATGCATCGGCCGCCGGCTTGCGGACCTCCGGATCGCGGCCAGAGGTGGAGATTTTGTATGGCCCCGAGGATACGGTGTTCGAGTATGAAGGATCGCTCTACTTGCCGCTGAACCGGGGGCTCTCGAGCCTCAATGTGACGTGGAACACCGGCGTCACGGCTGCCTCGCTGCGCGCGTTCGCGGCCGCCGCCCGCGACCAGGAAATCTCTGCGGCTTTCGCGAGTGACCGTGGCCTCGGCGCCGGGCTCGCTCGCCTTCGGATCTTGGAGGGCAATGCCGCGCTGGCTCACGCCTTGGGGGATATCGATAACCCAGCGCTTCGCCGGCTGCTTGCGATCGCGAAGGTGGCCCCGACGACGCCGGCCGTTACCACGTCGCTGTGTCCTTAGTTCTGTGATGAGATGAGAATACCGCCATCATGAAATATGGAGAATCCATTATTGTCCCTCCTTGCTGAAGGCGCTTGTCGCATCGCGGCAATCGCCCGATGCATGAACCACGTGTAGGAACATGTCGACCGTATGCTCGATCACCTGGATGATTCAGTCAGTCGTCTCGCTTCTCATGACGTCGACGACCGATGGATGGATGGACATGTATGCTGTATCTCATGGAAGGCAAGGAGCGGGGGAGCGGGGCTTGGTTGGGAAAGAAGCGCAACGATGTGGCATAACGCCTCATTTATCGCCTTTCCCCCTCACTCACTCGGGCACTCGCTCTTGCCACAACGTCACTCGCGCCCAGCGACCACGCACCCTCTTCCCGCCTGAGTGCGTGCTGATCGTTCGTGCGATGTCGGGGTGCGATCGGAATGCCGCGAGCATGCTTCCCCCACGTGACCGCCCACCCGGGACGCTCTCTACAAAAGAGAGTTGCTGCCGCATCCGCGCGATCCCCGCGTCGATGCATATAGGGCGGATGATCACGGTCCCGAGGACCCGTCGTGACGGGACTTTCACGGGGAGCGGTCGGAGATGACGCCGCGTGCGTGATCGCACGTCGCTACTGCGCTTGCCGCAGACCCTCCTCCCGACAGATCCCGCTTCGTTCTCACTGCTGGCATTGCTGGCCTCTGACCGCGGCGATGGCCCACGCGATTGAAGGGGCCGCCTCGCTAGGCCCCCTCGCCACCAATGCCGGCGCCGGCGCGACGACGACGACGACATGGACGGCTGAATACTTTCGCGACCAGTTCAACCCGATTGCGTTTATCCACCAAGTGACGGCCGCGATTCCGGTGGCGTCGGCAGCGGGCGCAGCAACATCGGCAGCGGCGTCGAGCGGATCAGCCGCGCGGACGACGTCGCCGTCGCCGTCGCTGTCGCTCATGCGATCGACTCCGTCCGCGGCGCTCGCGGACTTCTCGCCGCAGGCATACGCGGACGTGTTCGGCGCGACCCTCGAGCAGCTCAATAAGTTGAAGCGCACCATTCAGGGGAAAATCAACAACATTGAAGATGAGATCGCGGCTGGGGAGCCATTCCGGCGCCAGAAACTGGCGCAGCTGCAGACGGCGACGTACCACGTGCAGACGGCATTCGAAGGTCTCGAGAGTGGGCTCGCCGACGTCGGCAACACGGCGGTGCGCATCGGCGAGCAGCTCGAAACGATCGACAAACAGCGTACTCGCGCCTCAGAGGCCACGGATCTGATCGCGATCCTCAATGAGCTCAATACGGGACGCCATGGCCAGCTCGATGCGCTTATCGACGGTGGTCCCGCGGGCGAGTCGCGCGCCGCCATCATGGTCCGCCGGCTCTCGGCGATCGCGCGCGAAGTCGATGTCACCGATATCGACCGTGCCCGCAAGGCCATCGAGACGTACTCGGAGGCGCTGGAGAAGCGGTTCCTCGCCAGCTTCGACAGCGCGTTGCGCGAGCGCCATCTGGGCAAGATGCGGCAGTATGCGCGCATCCTGACTGAGTTCAATGGCGGCGACAGCGTCGTCGGGCTCTGGATCAACCAGCACGAGTTCTTTATGAACCAGACCAAACTCAGCGCCGAACGACTACACTCGCCCTTGTCGAGCCAGGCGGCCGCCGATGCATCCCCGCAGGGGTCGCATCACCCGAGCCCGGGCACGGCGGCAGCCTCCGGGATGAGCGCGAGCGGCAGTCCCGGCGCCGGGATGAGTTTGGGCGAGACAACATTCGCGGCCGATCCCTCGGCCGTGCCGGACGCGATCCCCCATCGCGCCGTGCACCACGTGCTCGTTGAAGAAGCCCTTGGTGGCGACGTGACGCACCCGACGCTGCAGCAGCTGTGCACGGACATGAATGAAACGTGTCATCGCGACTGGGAAACGCTGCAGGCTGTGTTTCCCGTGCCCTCCCAGGTGATGGGCAAATTCATTCAGCGTATGTTCGCACAGACCCTGCAAAACTACCTCGAGAACTTTCTTGCCGCCGCCTTGGACCGCAGCCCGCTCTACTTTGTGCAACATCTGACCTTAGCGCACCACCTCATCTGGCGACTCGTTCGGAGCCTCCGCAATCTCGAGCTCGTATCGGTGAATGACGCAGCGTATTTGACGAACCTGCTCGAGCGTTGTGCCGAAGACCTGTTTGTGCCATATCTGGACCACCAGCGCTACCAAATCCTCGAGCAGCGGCTCTTTAAAGCGTTGCTCGGCAAGGCGTTGCTCGTATTCAACAACTATGAGGCGATGCATGTGAAAGCCATGAAGCTCAAGAACAACCCCTCCAAAAAGACAGCTGCGAACCTCTCGGCTCAAATGACCGCGTTCCTTTCGACCCTCACCGGTGACAAGGCATCGGAAAAGGAATCAGCCAATCGCGGCCCCACGTCGCCGGACGGCCGGGGAGTGCCCTGCGTGGAGACCGCGATGCTGATGCTGCAGCTCCATATCGCATCAGCCCGCCGCTGCCACGAGCTCACCCGAAAAGGCGATCAGCCGCGCGCGCACACGCTATTCTTCAAAGAGCTGATCGAGCACCTCGGGCACGACTACTTGGAGCGCGCGCTCGAGATGGCGATCGAAGACCTCCAAAACGCCGATCTGACAGTCGCCCCGACGTTCGCGCAGTTGCCCATGATTCCTGCGGTCAACGATATCCTGCAGCTGCTCCAGATCCATTTTCAGCATACGGTCGTGCCCGTCGTCTCCAGCCTGGCCCCCTGCCACCGCGAGGCCGTCGTCCTCAGGAACGACCTCGTTGCGGCGGTCGAGTTCCGCATCAACGCCTTGCTGAGTAAACAGCTGGACGCCGTCTCGGCGTGGATCGACCAGTTGCTCAGTAAGCAGCGCAAGACGGAGTATCGCATCACTGAAACGCCGGAGCCCGTGAACCCGATTAAGGCCGCGGCGCAGGCCGCGCAGGCCGCGTTGCTCGCCGAGGCGGTCCCGCTCCCGCAAGCCGAGGATACACCGACCGCCACGTGCCAGGCGATCGTCGCTTTCTTGCGGGTGGTGTTTTCGAAGCTCAGCGAGCACCTCGCCGGGCCGGCGAACCAGACCGCGGATCGCGAGAATCAGATGGCTTTCCTCAACAGCGTGGGGCTGCTCCTTTTTCATCATTTGCTGGACCACGTCAAGAAACTCAGTATCAGCTGCACGGGCGGACTGCTGTTGGCGCGCGACTTTGCCCTGTACCACCGCATCATGAGCGAACTCGATATGCCTGCCTTAACTGAGCGCTTCGAGATGCTCAAGGAGCTGGGCACGCTTTACATCGTCAAGCCTGAGAACCTGTGGACCGTGATCAACGAGGGCCATCTCGCCAAAGTCGAAGCCCAAGTTCTATTTCCGTTTTTGCAGTCCCGGCTGGACTGGTCCAAGATGAGTCAGTACGAGCGCGACTTGGGACTTCAGAAGGCCGTCATGCGGGACCGCGAGCGCCGGTAGTCTCGTGTGGATCCCGGATGACGCCGAACTGCCGCCTCCCTTTCCGGTATCATGATCCGCCTCATACAGCGGCGTCCTTCAGAAAGATTAGTACAAAAAACCCGCCTGGCGGCCGAGGCCAGGCGGGTTTTTTGTAGCATGTAAATTTGTCGAAGGCGTCAAATATGGTATCCAGATCGGATCGGGACTTCAGGGATTCTGCTGTCTTCAGCAAATTTCCCAGGTTGTTGTGCCCACTCGGACTTCGGGACTCCTTCGATCCCGATGACTTCACGAACTCGTCCTCGAGATAGTAGAGCACGTGGTTGAACGTGGTTGAAGAGAAACTGCCTATGAACCGAATGCCAAGCATGATGCATTTCCGCGTGGAAGCTTGAACGCGTTACTAGAAGAGTCGCGCAAAGCTTGGCGCAGCATGACCAATCTCTGCGTATTTTCCTCATTTCTTTTTGCTTTTGCTTTACGGCGGCCCCAAAGGGGGCCGACGTTGGAGCGCGGCGCAGGGGCGCTGCCAACGTGGCCGATCTCCCCGCTCGCGAACAGGTGAGCCTTCGAATGGCGGCAGGTCGCAGACATTTCATGCTTGTACAAGATGCCACGATCCTGACACGCGACAGATACAAGTGACGCGTAACAGAGCGCCGACGATGCAAGGATGGTGACGATCATCTGGAGACGTCCTGAAGAGCTGTTAGCACAAGGAAAGTGGTCTGCTGGCGCCGACTCAACATTTCTGCGACCAACGCGGCATCTCCCAGACGCCGTTCTTCCGCCTATCCGCCGTGCCCCGCCTTGCCCTGCCACAAGCCACGAGTTACGCTGTGTGGCGAGAGAATTGCCTATAGCTTCCTTTCTGTTTCATTCGGTTCACCAGGATGCAGTTGTCGATCACCAACGATGAGGGGGACATCCACTCGCTCGAGTTGACGCCCGCGAGCACACTTGAGGTCCTAAAAGCCGCGATTGAGAAGGAAATGAAGATCCCGTCGCGTTTTATCGAAATCATCTTCAACGGCGACCGTCTTGATGGTAACGACAAGACGCTTTCCGAGTTCAAAATCGTGGAGCACAGCATCCTGCTGGTGCGCCGCAACATGAGCGGCACGTCTGCTGGCTCGGTCGCCGCGGGCAGCGCAGCGACAGCGACCGTGCCGTCGAGAACCGCGCCGCCGGCGCCCATGAGCCGCGGCAGCAGCGGCGGCGATAACGGCGGCTTCCATCCGGAAGACCTGATGGGCCTCTCGCCAGCAGATCTCGCGCTGTTGCAGGCCGACCCCTTCAGCCCCGAAGCGCAGCTCGCGATTGCAGAGGCGATCCGTCGCCGAAATGTGGCACATAACCTGGAGGCCGCGATGGAGTACCACCCCGAGTCCTTTGGCCGTGTCACGATGCTGTATGTGCCGGTCGAGGTGAACAAGACCAAGATCACGGCATTCGTCGACAGCGGCGCCCAAGCCACTATCTTGAGCTTGGAGTGTGCGCGGCGCTGCAACATCATGCATCTCGTCGACGAACGCATGCAGGGCATGGCACGCGGCGTCGGCACAGCTAAGATCGTCGGCCGCATTCACTCGGTCGGCATCAAGATCGGCGCGCAGTATCTGCAGTGCTCGCTCACCATCATGGAGTCCTTCGGCACCGACATGCTCTTTGGTCTGGACGCCCTGCGCCGCTTCCAGTGCAACATCGACCTGTCCACGCCCCAGGGCGCGCTGATCATCCATGGTGAGGCGATCCCTTTTCTGGCCGAGCATGAGCTCGAACCGGCGCTGCGATGGGACTCGGAGGGGCTCGATCCGAAGACGGGGCAGCCGTACAAGGACGGCGAGGGCAAAGACGGCGAAACAAAGACGACTGGTGGACAGATTCTGGGCGGCGGCAGCGGCAGCAGCATCAGTGCGCCCACGGGGCCGGCGGCGGCGGCGGCCATGGCGGCGGCGGCAAGAGCCGCGTCCATCAAGCAGACATCGCATCCGCCGGCGGCATCATCTGCAAATACCGTGCTCACGAGCACCAGCAGCCCCGCGCCACCCGCGGCAGCCACGGCCCCGGCTGGCGCCGGCGCCGCCGATCTTTCGGGCCCGAGGGCATGGCCCGAAGACCGGATCGCGGCGCTTGTCGTCTTGGGCGTGTCGCGGCAGGAGGCCATTCATGCTCTCGAGATGGCTAACGGCAACGCGGATGCCGCGGCAGGCCTGCTCTTTGGCGGCTTCTGACGATAGACTGATAGAGCGGATGAATGTATGAATGAATTGGAACCCCCGTCATCGGCGCTTAAGGATATATAATGGTATAAGATCTCGCATGGCTGCTGGTCGTGCCATCTTTAAGATCGCGGCATGGTCAGGCTGAGGTCAAAAGTTGGACGACCTGATCGGCGAGCTCACTGTGCTGGTCGCCCGCTTCGGATGCCGCGGGAGCTTGCTGCGCGATTTTGCGCGCCAGTTTGGCGAGCTCATCGAGAACCGGCAGAGGCTCGACATCAAGCAACCGCAGAATGTTGCAGAGATGCGCGACTTCCTCAATCACATGGACGGCCGTGGTATGCGTCAACACGGGTCCTGCGGAAGCGTGCTCGGGCGCGACCACCAGTACGCAATACGCACCAGAGAGCAGCGCATACATAATGGTCCGTGCGATTGAGGTGATCCACAGATGGAGCGCGCCTAACTGTTCGTCGCTCTCGTCACTCTCGTCGTCGTTTTGCGCATCGTCTTCCGCACTGCCGCCATCGGCATCCGCCGCGGCCGACGCTTCATTGGCGCTCTTATCCGCTTTCGAAGAGGGCTCGGCGTCGGCTTTCGCGTCGTTGGTCTCGTCATTGTCATCATCGACCAGCAAGTCGTCTGAGGTAATGTAGGGCAGGTGGGCGAGCCCGTCACGGGTCAACTGCTCCTGCATGACTTTCTCGATCCGCTGCGGAATGAGGAGCAGCTGCTCAGCGAGATCGGCGAGCGCCGCGGGGCCATAGGCTGCCGGCGACGGCGGCAGTGGCGGCGCGGCACCGCTGACGGGCGTGCCGGGCGCGCCGCCGGATACCGCTGCTGTAGCCGCCGCGGGCGCGTTCCTGTCGGCCGACAGCGGCGCGCGCTGGCACAGGCGATGCAGGATGGGCCCCAGGGGCGTCAGAAACGCGTCATACAGCGTCTGGAGCGCGGCCAGGAGGAACGCCGATTCGCCCCCGGACGGCCCGTCGAGGACGGCGACCGCGAGTGGCACAGCCACGTCGGTCGCTGACGCTGTCGCCGCCTGCCAAGACGCCGTGGTGGCGAGCAGCCGCGCGGCCGGGTAGGTCGAGCTGGCGGGGTGTTCGGGGCTCTCGAACGGCGTGGCCGCGGCCGTCGGGAACGGCACTTCGCACAGCGCCGTGAACGGCGGCGGCGGGTCGGATGCCATGCGGTCCAGGAGGGTCTGCTTGGCCTGTACGTGGCGCCGCGTCGCCTCGCGCCAGCCCGGGCCGAGATCCTGGCCAAAGGCTTTCAGGTCCCGGAGCGCCGCGAGCGTCGACTCGGCCAGGGCGCCCGTCAGGGGGGCGGCGATCTGCGGCGGCACCGTCGCCGCGCGCAGCCACGTGGGCTTGCCCTCGCCGCGACCACTCGAGGAGAAGGGCACGAGCAGCAGGGCGTCGCGGAGCCGCTCCACATGTGCGATGAGCGGCCGCCAGATGCGGTCGTGGACGGCATCGCGCGAGGCCCAGAAGGCCGCCGGGGCCGTGCCGTACGTGATCGCCAACCACAGCGACGTGAGCTGCGCGTTGCATGCATACAGCGAGGGCAGTGCCGTCGTCATGGCGGCGAGCGTTGCCGCCAGCCGGTCCGCAAGCAGCTCACTTGGGGTGGTGGTGAGGCTCCATTCGGCCACGATAGCATCCATGGCGGCGGCGGCGTGGCGCTGCAGGTACGTCGTGAAGCTGGCCTGGTAGGTCTGCCACGGTGCAAAGAGACGGGCCAGGACGGCGTGGCGGCGGACGAGGGCAGCGGACGCTATCGGCCCGGTGGCGGCCGTCGGCGCGATGGTCGGCATGGGCGCTGCCGTCGCCGAGACGGCAGGTGATAACACGGGTGACGCTGAGGAAGCCGAGGAGGCCGCGGCCAAGGCCAGCGGCGCGCCGGTCCCTGGCAGAGCTGGCGATGTCGCCGAAGGGGGCGCGGCCAAGCGGTGCGCGAGATCGGCATACGCGGCTGAGGCGAGGACGGTCTCTTGGAAGAGGGCGACGAGGGCGACGACGTCGACGACGGGCGCAATGGTAGTGGCGGAGCGTCGCGTCGCGTCGCGGAGAAACCCATCCAGTAGAGCTTCCATGAGATCGTGGTGCTCCTCCGCAAAGCGCGCGAGCAGCACGTCCACGAGCGAATCGGTGGCAAAGGAGTCGGCGGCGGGCGGATAACACATCAGCGGCTGGAGGCGCTGGACCAGGGGTGCGAGCCAGGCCGCGTACGCGGCATAGAATGGCGCCTGGCACGAGACCTGCTCGTCCAGACGGTCCGCGGACGGCCACAGCGTCGAGACGTGGCGGTGCTGCGTCTGCACGAGGATCTCGGTCAGCACCGCGGGACGGCCCAGCGTGGTGAAGCACTGCGCCACTGCGCGCAAGTCGGCGTCCGACTGGGACTCCAGGTTTGTGAGCAGATGGATACGGATCGTCTGGACGAGCTGGTCCTGCAGCGTATCCAGTAGCTGGCGACGCTTGTGGCGGCGTCGCGCCGACTCGAGAGTTTCTTCGTCCGCAAGCGCGCTTTCCCGCGAGGCGTCCGCGGCGCCGGCATCGTCGTTGACTATCTCGCCCGATCCCGCGCCGGCATCGTCTTCGTCGTCGACCCGAGCCGACCGCAGACTCCGCCGCGCGCCGACTAGTCGCTCCGCGGCGCGCAGCCAGGCCTTTTCGGCCATCGCGTGGTGCACGTCGTCTTCGAGCGTCCCCCACCCGCGGAGCTCCTTGAACGCTGTCCGCGCGCCCTCCATGCGGGTCTTGATGCGGTCGTAGAGCGCGAGCCGCGCGAGCGGCGCATCGCCCGTCATCGGCGCGCCCACCTGGACGTCCGCCTGCGCCGTCTGAGCGATCGACGCCAGCTGCAGCGCCGTCCAGTGCAGCTGCTCCACGCCCTGCAGGGCCCGCGGCGTGCCGGCCACTAGCGCCGCGAAGCTCTGCGTCATTTGCCGGTTCGCATCGTTGATCTGCAGCTGCGTCTTGAGCAGCAGCCGCGATACGTGGGCGAGGTGCCGATCGAGCCGCTCGACCATGGGCGACTCTGAGGACGCTGCCGGCGGCGCTGTGGACGACGCGGCGGCGTCGACGGTCGCCGCCCGCGGCGTCATGGGCGATGCGGGACGGCTCGTGCTCGGGTCGCCGCCGCGCTCGACAGCCTGATCTTCATGGGCACCCGTGGCATCCAGGTGTGAGAGCGACGTGTTGATCCAGCTTGCGAGATCGAAGTGCGGGTCCGCGAAGGCCGCGTAGAGTTTGGTAGCGTGCAGCGGATCCGACGGATCCGGGGCGCTCGTGGCGGCCGAGGCGGCCGTGGCCATGGCGCCGGCGAGACGCAGGGAAGCCGGCAGGCCCCGGCGCGGCCGACGAAGACGGCGGCAGCTGCAAGATCGCAGACGTCGCGTGCAGTATGCGACCCTAGCTAGCAACGCGGGTTGGCAGGCACGCGCAGAAGGAACGAACTAGGGATCGGCGGACGTCTCGAGTCGACGCCCTAGGGGGAGAAGGCCGCGGCATGGGCCCTTGACGGCACCAAATGGCGCGACGCGACCGGACTCGGTGACCTGGCTCCTTCAAGATGAGACGGCGCCGATCCGACGGAAGATGCGACGCGACACCGGTCTGGCCTTGTGAACCGCGGTGCGGCCGCTTGACGAGCGACGAGGGTGCTCAGCATGGCGCGCCGGCGGGTCCGAGGTGGGCTGGGGTGGCTTGGCACCCGCGTTCGTTGTCTCCCTCGGGCTCGTCGGCGAGGCGAGGGCCCCTCGCCGCGGCCGTGCTTGACCCTTCTGCGCCTTCCTGCTCCGAAACCTGGAGGCGGGCATTAATGCGAGACGAAGTGGTATGCATAGCATCGCCCCTGCTGACCGGCTTCATAGCTATGGACGAATGGACATGGAGCAGTTCTATCACGGGTAGTCGAAGCAGCGTCTGAGATGGGATAAGATGGGTGCGTGAAGGCTTCATTCGCAATGCCCAAGACCGTCGGAGATTTTTCGAATCATTGCTGACGGCCATCCCTGTGCCCTTCCTCACCGTGGCGCCGTCCTGACTGCGTTCTCGAGCGATCCTTGATTTATACCGGGTTGACCCGCTACCACTTCCATAGCATTTGTCTCACACGATGTCGCCTGCCAACGAGTCGGCCGCGTCGGTCATCATGGAGTCGGCGGCGGCGGCGTTTACGAGCATGCCCGAGACCGTGGACGAGCGTATGGACCTGATCACACGGAACCTACAGGAGACGCTGGGCCGCGACAAACTCCGCTCGATTATGGCCGAGCGCGAGGTATCCATCTACTGGGGCACCGCGCCCACAGGCCGCCCGCACATCGGCTACTTTGTGCCGATGGTCAAGCTCGCCGACTTTCTGCGCGCGGGCGCCCACGTGACGGTCCTGTTTGCGGACATTCACGCGTACCTCGACAACATGAAATCGTCGTGGGACCAGCTGAAGCTGCGCACGCAATACTACCAGCAGGTCATTAAAGCTATCCTGACGACGATCGGCGTGCCCATCGATAAACTCCGTTTTGTGGTCGGCTCGGAGTACCAGCTCGAGCGCAAGTACACGCTGGATGTGTACCGCCTCGAGGCGATTGTGTCCGAGCACGATGCTAAGAAGGCTGGCGCCGAAGTCGTTAAGCAGGTCGCGAGCCCCGCGCTCTCGGGGTTGGTGTACCCACTCCTGCAAGCGCTGGATGAGGAGTACCTCGAGTGCGACGCCCAGTTTGGCGGCGTGGACCAGCGCAAGATCTTTACCTTTGCGGAAAAGTACTTGCCCCAGCTCGGCTACCGCAAGCGCAGCCATCTGATGAACGCCATGGTCGGCGGCCTCAATGGCTCGAAGATGTCCTCCTCGGATGCCAACTCCAAAATCGACCTGCTCGACAGCGCGGACATGGTCAAGCAGAAGATCAAGATGGCCTTCTGCGAGGAAGGCAACATCGAGAACAACCCTATCCTGGCCTTCAGCCGGGCCGTGATCTTCCCGGCGTTCGATCTGTGGAACATGAACCACGCCGATGCGCCGCGCCGCTGCTTCGAAATCATCCGGCCCGAGAAGTTTGGCGGCCACCTGAGCATCGCCACGTTCGAGGAGCTCCAGACGCTGTTCGCCGCCAAGGAGATCCACCCGGGCGACCTCAAGAACGGGTTCGCCGCGGCCCTCGTCTCGCTGCTGGACCCGATCCGTGCGTTCTGTGATACGCCCGAGACCCAGGCCCTGCTAGCCAAGGCATACCCGGCGCCGGTGCCCGCTATCCAGGCCGACGTGTCCCGCATCGACCTCCGCGTCGGCGTCGTCACCCACGTCGCCGTCCACCCCGAGAACCCGGCGCAGTACGTCGAGACCGTCGACCTCGGCCCGGAGCTCGGTGAGCGTACGATCGTCTCGGGCATCGCCGCGCACATCACCCCCGAGCAGCTGACGGGCAAGTCTGTCATTGTCGCTGCGAACGTCAAGCCCTCCAAGTTCCGCGGCGTGGCGTCTCACGGCATGCTGCTCGCTGCGACCGTCGCCGAGCCCGCCCCGAAGGTCGAGCTGCTCGTGCCCGATGAGGACGCCAAGGCCGGCGATCTCGTGACCATCGCGGGCTTCGAGCGCAAGCCCGATGCACAGCTCAACCCGAAGCACAAGATCCTGGAGAAGGTGATGCCAGACTTTTCGATCGATGCCGAGGGCGTCCTGGTCTTCAAGTCGCCGAGGGCCGACGCGCCGGTCCAGCCGAAGGTCGCCAACAACGCGATCACCGTGCCGACCCTCCGCAACGCCGCCGTTGCTTGATGCACCGTCTTCAACCTTGCTCCATCATCCTCATGTCCCCGTAGATAGGTCGCTTTAACTAATCATTTAATGATCCCACCACGTTAAGCCGCATCTGCATGAACCCTCAGACCGCTGCTATGAGCCATAGTAGTCAAGGAAGAGAAGCACGCCGCTCGCCACCAGGAAGACCATGAGGACCCAGAGCCGGGTCTCGCCAAACCGCTCGCGGGCGCTCGCGAGCTCCGTGTTCGCGGCGCGCATCCGGATCGTCGCGCTGCCCGCCTCGTCAAACAGCGTATTGATCGACTCTTCCTGCACCTGCAGGTGGTGCGCGAGGGTATCCTGCAGCGCGGCGATGTCCGCGATCCGCTGGGTCGCCGCGCGCACCGACGCGGTCTGATCTTCCAGGTCGGCGAGCAAGGCTTCGTTCTCTTCCTCGAGCATCATGCGCGCTTGCGGCGTCATCCGCTCCAGCTCCGACTCCAGATCCACGTTCGCCGGATGGCCCGCCGGCGGGGCGGCAGCAGCGGCAGCCGTCGCGTGGGGGTCGTCCGAGTTAAGCGCTGTCCGTGGCGGCGATGCGCTCCCCACCCCGCGGCGCCGCAGCCCATCGCGCCGCATCGCGCCGTGCGCGTCGTCGGCATCCGCGGGGGCATCCGCGGCGGCGGCTCGCGCTTCCGCCGTTAAGCGCCGCGCCTCACGCGCTTCCTCGGCGAGGTCCGTCATGGGCACGAGCCCGGGCACGCGGACGGCGTCCAGCATCCCGACGGCGCTGCGGTAATCGCCTGCGGCCGCGGCATCGCTCTGCCGGCGTGCTTGCGTGAGCGCCGCCTGGAGCGCGCCGAGGCGGGCCATGCGCGACCGCAGCGTCGCAAACACGGCGGCCTGCAGGTCGGTGAGCTTGGCGGGGTCGAAGTGCGCGAGGCCGCCGTGCGCCGCCGCGGACGCCGCGGGCGTGCCGGCGCTGCCGACCCCGCCGCCCGCGTCGCGCTGGCCCCACATCCAGGCAACGGGGCCTTTCAGCGCGCCATGCAGCGCCTGGGCGGCGGTCGAGCCGTGGGAGGCGCGGGCCAGTGCCAGCGCGGCGCGCCCCGTCGCCTCCAGATACGCGAACCGCGCGCCGAGGCTCTGCAGCAGGATCGCGGTCTGGCCGCTGAGGGCGTCGGCTTGCTGCGCTGTGAGCCGCTCGCCGTCGCGCAGCGTGAGCCGGAACGGCGCCGCGCAGGCGGGCACGCCGTGCGCCGCGTCGAGGCGGACGAGCGCTGTGGGGTCGAGAAAGGGCCGCCGCAGCGCGAGCAGGAGCATATGGTACGCGGCGATGTCGCGCGCCATGGCGTACGCCTCGCGCCAGAAGGCGGCATGGGCACGGTCGGCGGCGGCGGCAGCGAGCGCGAGCGCGTCGGTGCGGACGCGGGTCCATCCGTCCCGGCGGTTGCGTGCCGCCGTGACGAGCAGACCCTCCAGCGGCCGGCGCTGGGCGGAATCCGCCGTGTCAGCTGGGGACGGTGTGGACAGCGCGAACGGCGTGGCGGCGCCGGCATGGCCGGCGCACTGGAGGAAAAGTGCTGTGCGGTCCGTCATGGCGCTACCGGCATGGCGACGAAGGCACGAGGCGACGGCACGAGGCGACGACCGTCCGTGATCACGACCCGAAAGCGGGAGGCGGATCGGCTCTTCTCAGCAATGACCGCGTCGCAGACAGGCGAGGAGGGTCTCGAATGAAAGGGTGGTGAATGCCACGAAACACAGCCAGACGCGTCGACGCCGATCTGACAGCCGTGCCGATCGTTGGGGCCACGGCAGTTCTCTGGCGGCCGGTCGCCGACGCGACCGCCGTAAGCCGCCTTCCTCTTGGAGCTGGGCAGGCAGCGCCCTTTGCGCCCGCCACATCTGCCGCCCCCCCTTTCGCGGCGCGTGGCATCGGTCGTTGCCGCCGCCACCCCCACAAGGGTCCAGCAGTCCATGACTCTCGATGGACATTTGCGATCCGGAGTCTGATGCATCGGATGCATCCTGATGATCCCCGCCGTTGGTGCATAATCGCGATTGGCTCGACTCGCCTCCCGCGGTTCACGACCTTTGCCACCACCGCGCCAGGCCAGGCGCGTCAAAAATCTACTCACACTCGGCAAATGCCGATGACAAGACAACCATAATGCAATAGGGACAGAGAAAGAAGAGGAGCTCACGGCGGTCGAGGAGAGCGAGAGCGAGCAAGGAAAGGAAGGGAGAGGGAGAGGGAGAGGGAGAGAGAAGCACGACAGTGGCCGTCGGTGATTCCAGAAAGTAGTCGAGGAATCGTAATCGGTCTATCATCGAGGCGAGTCACGGTATGCCAGGACAGCGACACAGTAGCTGAGGCCCGCATGACCCCGACCCACGTGGACGACGCGATGGAGATCCGTGCAATCAAAAAATAAAAGAGGAAGAGCCCATGAGGTAGGTTGACTACCACCAAGGCGCTCTCCGGTCAAGGAGGGCCGTTGGCGACGACGGGCTGGCGGAGGGAATGGATGGCAAGATGAGGAAGGAGCGGCACGAAGAGAATGCAGCGAGAGCGATGACTGCATTGAATGATGGACGACGGGCAAGAAGGAGCAAAAAGCAGGGCAACGGCACGCCTTCGGGGAAGCGACATCGGCCAACTGGGGATGGCCATCCTCGAGCGTGCATCGCGAGACATCCTGCAAAGTCGCGGCGACAGTCATTGCAAGCCGCATCCATCGCCTTCCCACTGACGAGGAAGCATGAGTGATATAACAAAAAGGAGGCACGAGGACGCATGGCACACAGACGACATCGTCGTCCGCATTCGGTGGCCACGCGCCCAGCGGAACCGCGCAGGACACGAATTACGCCTGCCCCACCACACATCCAGCAGCCGCGACCAAAAAAAAACGCATCACGGGCGCATCCACGTCCGATCTGCCATCGACCACTCGCTCACGAGCGGCAGAGCAGCGCGACGAGCACGCATAGATAGAGCCAGAGATGCCGGAGGGGACGAGGCAGGAAGCCCTGTGCGGCCCGCGCCTCGCTTTAGGCGCGCGGGGTCTTGGTGGGGGTGCCGCGGGCCGAGGCTGCCGGCGTCGCGCCGCGGGACGCGCCATACGCGGTCGGCGTTTTCGGCTTCGCCGTCACGGGCGGCGAGGCCTTCGGTGACGCCTTGGGCGAGGCTTTGGGCGTGGCCTTGGCGCTGTTCTGTGCCGACGTCTTGGCCGAGGGCAGCTGTTTGGTGGGCGTCGCGTGGGTGGCGGGGCGCGGGGTCGGGACGGCGGACTTGCCGTTGAGGGCCGACGGCGTCTGGGCGGCCGAGGGCGGCTGGGCCGTGGCGGCGGCGCCGGCGGCGGCGGGCGCGGCAGACGGCGTGGGCTGGCGAGAGGACGACTTTTGCTGCGACGAGGACGCCGACGACGGCAGGCTGGGCTTGCTGGGCGTCCTGGACGCGCTGGAGGTCGGGTACGCGCCTGTGGGGCTACTGCCGTTGTGCTGGCTAGAGGTCGCGGACGCCGGCGTCGAGGGAATGCGGAAATCGTCGGGGTTCCAGTGGGCGCGGTAGTTGGCGAAGTCCATCATGTCCTGGTGTGGGTTGGAGGGCTCGGCGACGTGGTGGCCGTGACCGTGGCCGTGGTGGTGGTCGTGGGGCAGCTGGCTGAAGACCTGGCCTGCGCGCTCGGTCAGCGTCGAGTGGAGCGCCTTACCGGAGTCGGCCGACACGGGGCGGCCCGAGGACTTGTAGCTGGTCCAGTCGCGGCCCGCCCACATGTGACCGATGCGGTTGATAACGCCGGCCTCCTCAAAGACCTCCCACCAGGAGAGCACGAGATCGAGAGTGGCGCCGGGAACGCCCGAGCCGCGCTTGATTTCGTGGGTCTCGGCGGTGTACTCGAAGGTCCACGGCTTGTTGGGGCCGATGAAGTGAACGACCTTGATGTCGGCCTTGTAGTAGACGTAGGCGGGCAGGTACGAGTAGACGGTCGAGGGCGTCACATTGTACTGGAAGGGCAAGCGGGCCGCGGTGGGGCTGGTCTGGCCGGGGCGGGGCGAGCCGGAGGCCCAGCTGTTGAAGTACGCGTTCAGCAGGCCCTGATCGCCGCCGTCGAAAGAGCCGTTGGTGTGGGCATACTCGACCAGCGAGGCAAACAGATCGGCTTCGGGCTTCGTCACGAACACCCCCGAGTTAAAGCAGTCGGGCCAGCCGACATCGGGCGCCGCAGCGAACGCGACATCGCCGGCCACGGCATCAAAGAGCTCGTCGATGGGCTTCAGCACGAGCGTGTCGGCGTCCATGAAGATGACACGCTCATACGGCAGCGTGTCGGGGTTCCAGACGTGGAGCTTCGTGAATGTGATGTCGAGTTCGCGACGGCCGAGGAGCTGAAGGTTGCCGACGTCCTGCGAGCGGATTGTGGGGACGCTGACGACGCGGTCGAAGACGCGGTTGATCTGCTCGAGGGCGGCGTGGGTCACGGTCTCCGGGGTCACCAGGATCGCGAGATCGTGCGGCGTCTTGGCGGCACGCAGGGACTCGGCCCACACGAGTGCACCGGGAAGGTACGCGTCGGAGGTGAGCAGCGTCACGTAAGCATACTTGGAGGCGGACATGGCGATCATGGAGTCGGCTGAGGAAAAAGGAGAAGAATTGACAAAGGTGTCGTGGGTACAGTCACTACGCGTGCTGCTGGCGACGGCGAGCAGGCGAGACCGATGAAGCACGAAAGAAAAAAAAAAGATGAGGAAAACAAGATGTCGTGATACGAAACGTATCATGGAGATGAAGATCGCGCAATGATGCAACGAACGCGAGATGCGACAAATCAAGGTAGAAGAGAAGCAAGCAGAAACCAAATAGCCATTGTGAACAATCCGATCAGTAGCCAACTGATCCAAGGCGAGACGATGGAAATCGCTTTATCTTGTTTTTCTTGGATTACATCAACACCCCCGGCGGAGGCGGGATCACGCAGGCAGGAGTCGGGGGGCCTCGCGTTTCTCGGCCGCTTACCCTTCCGCCAGTGTCCTGGCGGGACCCCGCGGGTAGGGGCGCAAGCCGCACAAAAGAGCGAGTGCTGACGCAAATCCAGCACGACCAGACTGGCCTCCGGGACCGGCCGCCGTGAATTAGAAATCACGAGGGGACCCAGAACCCAGCGGGAGCATGGTGGATACGATGCGGAATCGGGTGGGATGCGACGCGACGCATCCGGGAAGTGAAGAGCGGAATTACCTCAGCGGGCACGGACACGCAAGCAGGAGCGGTCGTGATCTTGGCGAATGCAGAGCAGGGACAGCAAATGTCTCCGAGAAGGGCCGACAAGGACGGCAAGAGGCTTGCCGCGTTCGTGAGGTGGGGTGCGATACGGTGGCCGCAGGCGCAGACGCAAAGGAAGCCAAGTGAAGAAGCAGAAGAATGGAAAGAAGAGGAATGCGTGGTGGAGCGTGGTGATGCAATCAGGCAACGTGAGACGCACACGGCAGGGTAGCGTACAGGGAATCAAAAAGGGAGGGTAGGGATAAAGGTCGACGATCGAAAGAAAAAGGGCGTTGGCGATGGCCTAGAGTATGCCCAGAAGGAGTTGTCCAGCAACAGGAAGCAGATGTCGAGCAGAGCTACGAACATCTGGGTCTTGAGTTGGAGACGCGATGCGATGGGATCGCGAAGTTCCTCGTCCGTGGTTCATCGCATGCAAAGGGCCATGAAGGGTCCTGCCACGTTCTTTATGGTGCGCTGCTTATCTCGTCCTCCCCCGGCTCCCTACGGCGCGGCAGGGCCGGCGCGCCGCGCCGTGGCTGCGCGACGCGGGTGCCCAAGTCTCGGGCCGGCGAGAGAGCGAGTGACGGCGCGCCGAGACCGCGGCCGCCGACGCCGCCTCCGCCTCCGCCACGGCGTCTGCAGCCGCTCGTGCATGGCGCACGCCGCCGCCGACGCCCGCGATAGGTGTTGGCGAAAGACCGCCCGCGGTTTTGTGTCGCATCCATGCGCATGCGCGCCGCGTTGAATGCCACGACGTGCCAGCGCTGCGGCCACGTCCCGCTGGGCCGGGCGTGCCGGTCCCTACGGTCGCCGCAGACGTCGCTAGTGCCAGTGCGAGTGCCCGTGTCGGTACCGCTGCTGGTCGCAGCGGCAGCTCGCTGAGGCCCGTCGCGATACGTCCCGTCCCGTCGAGGAAGGAACGTGCCTTAGCGGCTGGGGCTCCTGCGCATCGAAGCAGCCGCCGCGCCTGTTCCTCGCATCGCGCCGCATCGCGTCGCGTCGCATCGCATTGCATCGGGTCGCCGAAGCCACCGCCGCCGGCCGTTGGCGCGCTCGGGAGAGAGCGCCGGAGCCGGTGATTATGGCATCGGACGCATCGTCGCATCACTTGAAAATTGCGAATCGAATGACGGGCCGTTCCTCCGGCGGCGGGGGGGCTCCGGCAGCCTCGCGGGAAAGGGAAGGGGCGGATGCATGTCCAGGCTGATAGAGCGAAAGCGCAGGCCGCCGCCGCCGCCAGCGGAGGTGCGTAGCGCCGTAGGGGGCGATCCGTGTACGGATGCGGAGGATGGGCCGGAGCGATGGAAGGATGGCGTGCATGGCCAGGCGCCCTTTTCATTCGCGCGAGCGCGGCGCGCCGCGGGAGGCGAGCGGCCGGCCAGACGATGTCGGCGGCAAGCACCGGGGAAGAGAGACAGACGGGGCCACTTTGGGGAGCCGAGTGGACCGGCGTTGCGCTCGAACTGTGAGCCTGTGCCTGCGCCGATAGGCAAGGGGCACGCACCCGACAGAGATCCGGCCGCCACCCGCCGTGCAAGGAGAGTGGGAGGGAGAAGGCGCACGCCATGACGGCCCCACCGCGTCGCGCGCTGGAAGCCTTCGTCTCGCAACAACGGGCAGCCAAGAGCCTTCGGGCACCGGGTCGCGGGCCCTGACCAATACGGCGTCGGCGTGGGCGTCAGCGATGAACAAGCGCGACAGCGCCGAGCCGCGCGGACGGTCGTGGTGCCCAAGAGGGCCAGCGGTGATGCGATGCACCTCCTGCAATCGCGACGTGGCGGAGGAAGGGACCGCCGTCTCATCGTCTCATCGTCCACGGGGGTTGGATCGTCCTAAGCGCGCTGTGTGCCTCTCGCATCCTGCGGTGGTTGCGCCGAGGGGGTCCGTTTCTCTTTTATTTTGTTTTTCTGTGCCGTGCGCTTGGGCGTCATGCTCGAACGGCCAGGTGCAGTCATCGACCGCGGACATTCTGAAGTAACGATCGATTGAGCGCGAGATGGAGAAAAAACACGAACGCCATCGATCCGATTTGCTGAAAGGGAAGCCGAATGACCGACGTAACCCAAGGCCTATCTCGGTTCATCTCGGAGGGAGCCGACGGGCCCGCTGGCGGCTTCCCTGCCAAACCCGCGTCCCGAGCCGTGGTGCATGCACACAAAGCTCGAAGGGAATGCCGGGAAGGGAAGTGGTGGCGGGACCCCTCAACAGAAGCACCCCCTTTCCCCCTTCCCCAACGAAGGCGACAGCGGGGGCGGATCGCGCGCCCTCGGCACTCACATCAGGGTCAGTCGCCAGCCAAGACGGCGGCGACCCGTGCCCGCCGTCGGGACCATGCTGACGTCGTGGGTCCCGGCTTTCCGGGTCGACCAACGAATGCTTCCGGCCTGCCGTGACGGCACACGCTGATGGGTGCGCCTGGATGCTTCCACTGTCGACCCCCTTCATCCTCGCGATGCAATGCGCTGGAACGCGGTACGATGCGTAGACCCATGCTTCTGCGAGGCTCGCGCGATGGGCCGCGTCCCGTCTTGTCTTTGTCCGCCCCGACAGCCCCGTAAAGTCGAATATCGACATGATCCTCCGAAACCGCCCGAATCAAGGAAAGAAAGCCGCCGGCGGTTCCGAAGGATCGCGAAGGGGACTCTCATCAACATCATCAACATCATCTACACCTCGGTCTGACGACGAGAAACAGGGGTGCAGGTCCCCTTACGGCTGCATAATGCTCAGAGCAACCGGCAACACAATCGGGGAACACGGAGGTCGCGACAAGGGCGGCACCGCGCCAGCAAGATGCATCAGCCGATGACCCGTGCCATACTTCATCCGGGCGGTCGATGTCGCGATAAGATCATCCACATTCCTTACCAAAAGGAGGCCCACGAGCATCGTCTCCGATGTCATGTCATTTGCCGCATTAAACCGCGCCACCCGCGAATGGCCTTTCGACCGTCGCTCTCGGCATTTTGGGGATGAAGTCGGCCTTCGGGTGGGATCGGAGCTTCGGAGATAGCCCATCGCGCAGCTCGGGAACCGAAGGGAGAGTACTGAAGGCAATCTGTGTGTGCGTATGTGAGTGTGTGTGTGTGTGTGTGCGTGTGTGTGTGTGTGTGTGTGTGAGTGTGTGTGTGTGTGCGTGTGTGCGTGTGTGTGTGCATGCCGGAGTGCATCCGTGCTCGTCGGCCGGCGCCGATGGCCGGGCCCCGGTCGGACCTCCTGCGCGTTCTCCTCTTTGGATGGATGGTCCGCCCATAAATCGCTACTTCGAGAGCGCAGAGAGGTGCGGATTCTCTCCTGCACACGCAGGAACCTTCCACGCTTCCACTGACACGGTGGCTCGCCGGCCGATCCAGGCGGGGACGTAGAAGGGCGCGAGAGCCTTGAAACGCGCAGTCGTGAGTGTCCGTCGGAAACGAGTGCGGGGGTTTCTTTTATTTATTTTCGGCACGGGGCCTCCCGCTGCCAGGAGAGTGCGATGGATCAGCGCTTTGAAGCACCCTATCCACCACAGTTCTCCTGCGTCACCTGTTCTTGGGAATAACATCAATGACGCCGCCTCCGACTGACACACAATGACGAGCCAAGCGGGGGGAGCGAGGCGCATGCAGGCAACGCCTGGACAATAACACGGGTGGGGTGCGCCACACCAGCCGGCCGGAGGAGTCGAGCATCCACTGTCCGTGTCCTCGTGAGGTTCCCGAACATGGGTGTAGGCAAGGCCATCGATTCGGCTCAAACACGCCATCACTCTATGTGCTGCTGTGAACTCCACCCGTGTATGTCACTTCGTTGCGAAGAATAGATATACCAATAAATATCGTAAACAATTATAAACTGCGAAAAAGGAAGGCCCTTGTGCACGACCATTGAAATGCGGACGATCATTGCCTTCACCGGGCTGTTACCTTCTGCAATAGTAGTTTAACCAAACGCATGTCGACTGGGATTCTTGGTGTCCGCTCCCACTTGGTCGGCCCCCACGACATGCCGCTAACGACGTAACTCCCAAAGAGATTCGAAAAGAAAAAGCAAGGGGTTTAAGTAAAAAAAAAAAAAAAAAGTATGGCAGGGTCAATGTTGGGATCCGGGTCAGTACCGTGATCATGGGAAGCGATGCAGATTGTTGTGCACAGCCGTCCGAAATCTACTTCATGCTGACCGTTGCGTGGTCCTTCCCCTAGCGACGACACCCTTCGCTGGCTCATGTTGTCAGGGCGGGATGCCATTCTTCTGTCGCTGCTCATATTATGCATTGTTTGCACTGTTCTGCGCCGTCATCGCAGCATCAGTCATCACCGCTTCGATCAACGCTGCACGATACGTAACGTGGACACGCGCCCAGGCCGAGGCTGGGGCGGAGGGGAGCGGGGGCTGACGCGAGGGTGACGCGCATCGGCGCCTCCACATCGCCTCGCTCGCGTCGCGGTCCTGCTGCACGGGTGACCGTCGCAGAATGGGCGGAAATGATAGCGGTTGGTCGCCCTTCATGCACCGTGACTGCGCCGTGACGGCGCGCTCTGAAATCCGCTCTAAGGCCCCCCATCCGTTGTGGTCGAGGGACTCGCTTTCAGCGGCATCGACATCCAACAGCCGCCCCAAGAAAGTCTCGCTTGGCCTCGGGATGGTGACGGCCGTGTTGGCGCGATGCGCGATGCAATCAGACCGCTTCATCGTCGGGAGCCAGGATCGTCTTTCGCCGGGAGGACCAAAACCTGGCAGGACCAAATAGGTACGAAGTCATGGCGCGGGGCTGATGCGGCTCCGGTTGACACCTATTCCTGGGAGGGGTCCCCCCTCCGCGCTCGCAGTAATTCGCGGCCTTCTCGACGACGGCGTAAGTTCCCGGAGTGGGTTGAAGGCGAGCGATACCACGAATTTGATGACTACGGATACGATGACATGCACAGTCCACACCCTGATTTGACTGGGCGCCCACGTCGCTATAGCTTCCAACTTTGTTATTATTTAATCAATCGCACACTATGTGACCATCACCGTCTTGCGTTCCAGGTGTTTAAGCCAGCAGCAGACAGATGCTGGGCGGACGCGCAGGAGCCTATTTAATTCAGGTCATGAACCTGCCTGATGAGCACGTGGCGATAGTTCGCAATCAGAAGGGAGAACACGGCGCGGCGTGTGTCCTTGATCACGACCGCCTGGTCCTGCGCATCCTTCACCGCTTTCGCCCAGCGCTCGTACAGCGCCGAAGTGATGTCGATCTGCCACGGACCGTGATGATCGATCAGATCGCGGTAGACATGGCCGAGCTGTTTCGGGGTGTGGGGCTTTTGGGTCACCTCGAGGAAGACAAAGTTTCCGACAGCACAGTTTTTGGCCGTGATGTGACCATATCGTGGCCGATCAATGAATTGTAGAACTCTTTCAAGGCCACTTCCGACTTGAGTTGGATCGTTTCAGCTTTGCACCGGAAACGGCGCTTCTAGAACGAAGCCCACATGATTGCGGCGGGCGGCCACAGGGTCGTGCTGAGGATCTCCAGGAACAAGCTAGCAGCCAAGCAAGTCTCGGCGCCCTTAGCAAAAAACTCAGCGACTGCCAGAAAAATGATGGCGATAGTGATTTCGGTGATGTTGAGTGCGCCGCGGACAAAGATTAGTTTCAGGACCATGCCCAGACTGTGCCAGCGGACAAATGAGGCCGCGCAGAATGACCAAGACCAGCGGCATCATGCCCGATACGAGGAAGCAGGAAATGGCATCGGCCCACGCGTTCAACACGGCGCCCAGGTGACCAGTGGGGACCTGGTCCAATTCACCGACGAGACGACGCGTGTTAAGGGTGCACGTGCCAAAGGCCGCACACCACATAACGGCATAGCGGAACACCCACCACGCGATACTCGAAAACTCAGTGCTCGATCATGGACGTTCCCTCGTGCATACTCTCACATGATAGCACACGCATGTATTATATTATTCTATAATAATAGGTGCACCCACCTTCACGATCGACACCTCCGTGCTCTATGGTCTGCTGACGGAACCCAAGCGGGTGGCCTGCAACTTCAAGACCTTCAAGGCCACGACCACGCCAGAGCGGCGGGCGGTTACTCTGGCGTTCCGCAAGCTGGAAGGCAAAGACCACGAGTTCGCAGGCACAGCTGACAGCGACGGGACCAGCATGTGCGTCCACTTCATGCGAAAGAAAAGGGTGGCCGACGCCGTGCTGATTGTCACCGCGACCCTCAGGACCACGAATCCTTGCTCGCCAGCCCCGATCAGACCGAACACCCCTGGGAGACGGCCCCTCAGACCAAGCACCCCCCGGGATACAGCCTCGATCAGACCAAGAAACCCTTGGCAAAGCGCCGGGATCAGTACTGCTTCATCGGGAACGACCCGGGCCGCACAAACATTTTATTATGGCCATGGTCGGGCCCAAAGACCAGGCCGTCAGCTGGAAACTGACTCGAAAGCAGTGCTATGTGAAAGCCGGCATGAAAGCCGGCCAAAAGCAGTCAGAGAAATGGCAGCGCCATTTGAAAGAGCCACTGCAGCGGCAGTCCGAGGTGAGCTTAAAGGGCACAGCGCTCGCCGCGCACCACTGCTTCCTGTAGGTGTGGCTCGCCACGTACGAACCGCTGTGGGCCGAGTCCCTGAAGCCGCGCTGGGCGCGCCAGCGCTTGCGATTGTATAGCGGCAAACAGCGCGTGTTTGCCAAGTTCATAAACCGTGCCACCAAGGGGGCAGCTGCGGCGATGGAGCCCGTGGCCGCTGAAGTGGTGGTCGCTTACGGGGCCTACAAGTTTGCCCCCGGCTGCCAGGGCGAGATCTCGGTTCCAGCCGATCGCCTGTACAAGGCATGCGCCCAGCGCTTCCACATCGTCCTGGTCGACGGGTTCCGGACGACCCGGGTGCATGCCGAGACGGATAACATCCTGACCAAGGATGACCTTCTGACCAAGGTGAAAACCCGGGACCCGACGAAGGTGCCGATCGCTCGTGCGTCTCGGACGAGCGTTTCTCAAAGCGCGCCTGCGGCCGTGAACTCGGTCCGCGCGTCCCGGTCAGGCGCTCGCTTGACCGCGCCGACGCGGGTCAACCCGCCCCGCCGTGCTCGCGCGGGCGCTTCCCCGGCCGAGCCGACGCCGGCCACCCCGGTCCGCAAGATCCGGGTATACGCCCAGACGCATGTGGTCCTGAAACCTGGTCAACAAAGGCGTCAGGGAATCGTGGTCCGAGGGCTGCTGTGGTAATAAGATAACAACGGCAAGTTTGTGAACCGCGATCTCAATGCCGCGTTGAACCTCCGACGCAGCCTGGCCTTACCGGCCAGACCGATAGCGCTGTGCCGCAACCCGGAGCCAACCAGGTGGCAGCCCGTGGTCGGCAACGTCATCCGACACTGAACCGAATGCGCGTCTGCTTCGGGGGAGGGGGGAGGGGAGACCCCTACGGGGCACCACCGAGGACATGGTGAGCGTATTGGGTATATGAACGACCGTAAATAAATATAAATATACCCCCTATACTCAGAGAGAAAAGGGTATTGACATGCAGAACCTATGCGTCATGTCCCCAGATCCAACGCTGCTGCGGCGGCGGGCGAAGCGGATGCTGCGGGTGCGGTGGATGCCCGTGCACCACTGGGTGATGCGCGGGGTGCAGATGCCCCCCGTGGTGCATGATCGGTTGCGACAGCGACTGCTGCTGCTGCTGCTGCTGCTGCTGCTGCTGCTGCTGCTGTTGCTGAAGCGGCGGCGGCGGACCCGACTGCATTGGATGGTGTGCATGGTGGTACATCAAGTCATAACCGACCGAGACATGCGGCGAGAGCGGCGGTTGTAGCGGTGGCTGTTGCTGCTGTGACGGCGGTGGCGGCTGTGAGAAGCCGCTGTTGCCGCCGCCGCTGCCCGGGCCGCCGTGGGCTTGGCCAAGGCCTTGGCCGGGGGCGGGGCACGGCCCGTGACCGCCGCGGACAAGCATGTGGTTCACCTCTTCAAGGCCCGCCACGGAGGCGGGCGTCGATGATGGCGTCATGCCAGTGGACGCTGGATTGGCGTAGTGGGGCGAGGGCATGCCGTTGCCGTGGCCGCCCTGAGGATGCACGAGCCCGTGAGTCGGGACGTGTGCGTTCCCGGGGGCGCCGTTGGTGTTAGTGTTGCTACCGTTGCCGTACCGCGACAGCCGCGCGGCGTGGTGCGGCATCGTCATCGCGAACCCGTTGCCTGTCGGCAGCGCGTAGCCGAAACCGGAAGGCGGGAAATGCATGCCCGTGACAGGATTGAGATGTAGCGCCATCGACGGGTCGTCTTCCATACTGGATCCCATGCCGACGCCACCGCCCGGGCTCCGGGGTCCATAGATGCCAGGGGCAAACGGTCCTGCACGCAGGGCGTGTACGTTGACGGGTGCCAGGTGAGCGCCAGAACGACTTACAGCCGGCATGGTCCCCATCATGCGAAGGCCACCGTTGCCAGCGCCGGCGGCCGTTACGACACCATACATTGGATGCTGCTGCTGCTGCTGTTGCTGCTGCTGGCTAGTCGCGAGCAACGGCGATGTGCACGGCGGCGGTTCAGTCATGGTCATCATGCCCATGGGCCCGCTCGGCGACGGTCCCATCGCGCCCAGATAAGGATGGGCCATCATATGGTTCATGACCAACGCGGCGGGACCCCCACCGACGCCCGCGCTGCTGGGTGCATCGACGTGGTGCGAGGGGGCCGGCGGACCCATGTCGCGGAAGCCCCCGCTCATTCCGCTGCTGCCGTCATGCCCGCCGAGAGGTGTCCGGTGGCCGTTCGGGTGGCCATTGGCATGGTGGCCGGCCGCGGGACTGAGGTGGGCTTGGGGGTGCGACGCGGACGCGCTGGGGTGGTGCATCGGCGCGTACTCGTGCGGCTCTAAGCCATTCAGGCCCATCGCGTGATGCGGATGCGGATGCGGCATCCCGGCCGGCCCCGCAGGTCCCTGCAGTGGTGGCGGGGCCGGCTGATGCGGCGGCTGCGCCACAGCGCCGTTGGTCCCGTCACCAGGAGCCGTATACGGCGCGGCATGCGGCGGCGGCGGCGGCGGCCCCATCCCGGGAATCATGGCACTCCGAGGACCGGAGAGTCCAAGGCCGTCGTGACCATGGAGGGCGCCGCTCGGTGGGTTCACACCCGAGGACGCCAACGTATCGGCACTGTGATGGCGGTGGTGGTGCGACATCGGACCATCTAACCGCTGTGCCGAAGACAGTTGCGCAGCGGCCAATGACGGCTGCTGCTGTTGCCGTTGTTGCTGTTGCTGCTGTTGATCCAAAGGAGATTCACGACGCACGTGTCCACGCCCATGGGCGCTCGCAGGCGGCGCCGTGGCATCAAAATCTTCTTCCGGGCCCGCAAAGCCATTCCAGAACGCCGTCTTTTCTTCTTCAGTGATCTCAAAATCGTCATCGTCTTCCTCTGCTGCGTGACTCGCATGAGGTGACGCGTGAAGAGGCTGGTGCTGATGAAAGAGCTCATGCGGCGTCGCCAGCCGCGCAGGCACACCATGACTCAGGTCCGAGTTTGTCGTGCTGAACCGTTGATGCTTAGCCAGGCCACGCGCAGTTGTCGAGGCAGCCGACACCGACGCAGCGGAGGTCGACCCCGACGATGTCGCGGGCAGTGAGGCACGATGCGCGGCCCACGCGAGACCCGGCATAAAGGGCGCAGCGTCCGCATCAAACGTTGCGGAGGGCGTGGCGGGCGCCGGGAAATGCCGGGCGTTGGCGTGGTGGGCGGGGTCGTGAGCGCTCAGGGGCATCATCTCTACGCCGGGCGCTGTCATCGGACTGGTCGGACGGCTACGGATCGATGCCGTCGACAAGGCGCTCGGTGCCGAAATGAGGGGCGAGCTGACGGTGGCGAGTCCGCCAATGCCGGGGCCGGTACCGCTATTGCCGCCGGCCAACGACGCCACCGATGTAGACGACGACGACGCCGTAGGGCGGTAGCCCGGGGCCATGTTCGATGCAACGCGTAGACCGCCTAGGCCCGCCGATCCAAGAATCGTGGTCGTATTCAAGGTCGCCGAGACGGGCCCCGGATGGGAGGCCGTCGGTGACGGCAGGCTGCCAAACAGCGCGCTGGCGCCCACGAGACCCAGGCCACCACTCATGCCGCTGCGCGGCGAGCCCAGCCCGCCGGCCCCACTGACGCCAGGGGTCATTAGCCGCTTAGACCCGATGGGTCCGGTAGCCGTCACGGATGTTGCCATGCCCGTACCGGTCGCAGAAGCAGCCGCCGCAACGGTCGCAGCAGCATCGGCAGCACCCGCCGCGGCGGCGGCGGCGCCCGTTGGATGGAGACCACCAGA
Organism: Caulochytrium protostelioides; assembly: GCA_003615045.1. NCBI lineage: Eukaryota > Fungi > Chytridiomycota > Caulochytriomycetes > Caulochytriales > Caulochytriaceae > Caulochytrium > Caulochytrium protostelioides. The sequence continues at coordinate 9,497 of ML014238.1, read as the reverse complement.
CGGGGGTGACGGCGAGGGGGCCAGGGGCGGCGCCACCGACGAAAAGAGCTCGCGCGCAAAGGAGGTGGGCACCATTTCGCCCAGCGATCGGGTGCGCGGTGACGTGGGTCGCGAGCCTTCGCGGGAGGGGTTGCCGGACGCGTGTGCATGGCCCGTCGACGGCGCCCCGCCAAAAAGAAACGACGGCCACGCCGCCGCCGACGACGGCGCCGACGTCATGAGAGACGACGGCGCCGCCACCGGCGTCGCGGCGGTGGCGCCGGTGGGTGAGGCGGAGGCCAGTGACATTGTGGCCGCTCCAGCAGAAAGGGACGCCGTCGCTGCCGGCGGCGGCAACAGGTCGCTGACGGCGTCGTCCGCCGCACCGTCGGGGCCGGAGGGAGACGAGATGGCCGACGAGGAGACGGCCGAGCGGGAAGACGCCGCGAACGGCGAGCCGAGTGCGTGCGTGAGCGGCGTCGCCGAGGCTGTGCTCGATGGCGCTGCCGCCGTGCGCAGGCCATGGCGATGCAGGATCGGCGACGCGAGCGGCGACGAGGAAAACGAGGCGCGTGCACTCGGGGGCCCGCTCGCCTCCGACCCCTCGTCCCGCGGGGTCCCAGCGCCGTGAACATGACCCTGGCCCTGGCCGTGAGAGTCACGGTGGCTGGCGTAATGACGCGAATGCAGGCTGAACGCTTTCGATTTCTTGCTGCTCGTCGTTGATGACGGCGCGGTCGCCGACGCTGACGCAAACGCTGACGCCGCTGTATTAGGAGAAGGCGTCGCGGTTTGTGAGGACATCGAGCCTTCAGAACCATGGGCAGCGGTCACAGAGGGCGCGACGGAGGCCGCCGTGGCGCCCACGGACGCGCTACCGGCCGGCTTACTCGGAAGCGAGAAGCCTGGCGTCTCGATGGATTTGGACGACAGCGGCGTCTCAGAACTGAGGAGCGGGCCCGAGATCGATGCGGCGCGTCCGACGCTCGAGGCAGGCGCAGCGCAATGGGGTCCTGCGAAATGAGGGCCGCTGTGAGCACTGCTGCTCGCGTAGCCGTGGTCTGATTTACCGCGAACACCCAAATCGGAGCTCACACTGCGCCGGGGCTGCACCGGCAGCGTTACAGTAGCCGCAGCGCCTGCCGATGCGACGGCTGAGGTGGAAGGCGACGCACCGAGGGCACCCGAACGCATGGAGCCCGTGTGCCAGACGTTCGAAATCTTAGAGGCACCACGAGACGACGTACCCGCCTTGGCCGTCGTCGGTTTCGTCGCGTCAGGCTTGGATCCCGCGGTCGGCGGCGCCGAAGGCAGCGGCGTCGGTAACGTCGTAGCGGCGGAAGTGGGTCCGTTATCGGCAGCCCGGGACGACAAGGCGGTCTTCACCGCCGCCGTCAACGTCGTCAACGCTGGAGGCGTCGTCACAGCAGGCGTTGTCGAGGCATCATAGGACCGGCTGCGTTCTAAGGGGACCCCGAACGGGGCCGCAGCCGCCGTCGCCCCTGCCCCCGCCAACGGTGCAGCGGCCACGGCCGGCGACGAGGCTGGAGTCGATGAGGCTGACGTCGGCGCCGCCGTCCAAGGATTCGGACTCGTCGCGGTTGTCTTGCGGGCATCCGCGCTCTGCTTCATCGCAGCGCCGAGCTCTTTGGCCGTCGCACTTTTCAAGGCGGCCGCGTCCTTCGTCACGGTCGCCGCATGGGACAGCGAGACGCGGGACACCATACTGCGCGCCGAGCCGAGGATGATCGGGGCCGCCGGCGGCGGCTGCGACCGACGCGTTGTCCGCGAGGCGGCGTCGCCGGTAAGCACCGATGACCACTTGGAGGTCAAGGGCGGTGCGGCGCCTGGCGACGGCGCCGGCGACGGGCTGGGCGACTGACCGCCCACGGTCGCGGGCACGAAGGTCGTCACGGCACCGTAGGAACTCGACGCGCCGCCGGTCGTAGGCGCCGCGCTGCCGCCGGGACGGGTCTCATGGGCTGGCGGCGTTGACGGATCCGCTTCGCGACGAACAATCCCGCGGACCGAACCGACCGGCAGGCTACGCTTGAGTCCCGTTAGACCCGGGGCGGCACGGGCTTTGCCGAGCCCTGACGACGGCGCGACGGTCGCGCGGGTAGCCGACGTCGGGGCGGTCGGGGCGGTAGATGACGCCGCCGGGGGCGTGGTGGTTGCTAGCGCGGATGCTGGCGGCGTCGGCGCCGCCGCAGCGCTCGCATCGTCCAGTATGACCGGCGAGACAGGCGCATGCGATGCAGCGGACGACACGGCAGGAACCGCGACGGCGGCTGAAGCGGCCGGAGCGGGCACCAGTGGCACGAGGCGAGAGGTGAGGGTCGGCCCACCGAGGCTAGCGACGGCCCCCGAGCCGGGCCCGAGGACGGTACTGCCCGTGGCAGCAGAAGCGGCGCCGCCGGCGGTTCCCCGCGACGGCGCGGTGAGACGGCCGCCCGGTTTCTTCATGGGTGATGCCGAGGCATCAAGCGTCTCGATGTGGCCGTTGGGCGCGAGAAGCGTCTTGGGCAGCAGCGCCTTCAGCTGGGCCGCGGCGGCATCCTCCTCGGCGGCAGCCTGCGCCCGTCGGGCCTTGGCCGAGGGGAACGCTTGCGTCAGTTTGGCGTTCCGGGTGGCGTGCGCCCAGACGGACGTCGCAGGCATGGCAGGCAATGGGTGATGCGGATGGGTGTGGCTGGTCGGAGCCCCCGTCGACGAGGTCGTTGCTGACGATGTCGTTGGTGTCGAAGCGGCCGCGGCGGTGGTCGTCGCCGGCGTCGTTGTTGTTGCACCAGACGACATACCCATGGCCCAGCCTGGCGGTGGAGTGGTCATGCCATGGTGGGCGCGCGAATGATGCACGTGATGCGAGACCGACTCGCTCGCTGTCTCGTTGTAGGCTGCGGTGGCCGTTCCGGAAGATGGCGCAGCCATTGTGGGCGAGACGGCAGGCTGCGAGGCGGCGTGGTCGTTGTGGCGACGGGCGTTACCCGCTTTGCCGCGTGCGCCAGGTGGATTCGCAGCGTAATGATGCGATGCGCCCGCCGACGCTGCCGCCTTGGCCGCGGGCCGGTGGCCGGTCGCTGGTGGATGTGGCGGATGCGACGAGGGCGAGAGCGCGTCGGCCGAACGGGAGGTCAGCGCTGTCGCGTCTGACGTGGGCCAGCTGCGCGCGCCGTGATTGACCTGCAGCGGCGGCGACGGCGGTGGCGGCGGTGTCGTGGGCGTCAGCAAGGCGCTCGGGGGGTGGTGATGATTTGCGGCCCCACGACTTGTCCCAGATTTGCTCGATGCGGTTCCTGATACCAAGGCGCTTTGGGCGGGGTGACTCCCCGCGGCGGTCGTGGACGATGCCAGCGAGGGCGACGATGTCGCCGAGTTCGCTGCGGAGGCGGCTTGTGGTGCCTTAGCTAATGATTTCGGGAGAGTCCCGGCATTTGCGAACTGAAACGCACCACCAACGAGCATCCCCGACCGTGGCGGCGGCCGTGTCGACGCTGCAGACGACGAGGCCGCCGTCGTGGCGGTCGTGTCCGCGCTCGCAGACGAGACCGACGGCGCCGAGGCGTTCGCGGCCGAGGCGCCATGACTGGACGCTGCCATAGAAGCAGGAGGGTGACTGTTGCTAGTAGGCATGCTGGTTGAGTGGTTGGTATGCGCACCGGCCGCGGCGGGTGTGTGCGTGGTTGAAAAGGTGCTGCCACTGACGGTCCGTCGCAGGTTCATACTCGCAACGCCGAGATGGCTGCCGAGACGGCTGGCGCCGTTGCGGCCCAGAGCCGTAGAGGCGCGGGCGCCGCCAGTGGCGGTCGATGCCGCATGATGACTGCCACTGCCACTAATGCTGCCATTCCGCGCATTAGCGCCGTGGGCGCTGCCCCATGCCGTGACGGAGGTCGCTGCCGCCGCGGTGGCGGTGGCAGTCGCGGTCGCTGTTGAGGCGGGCGACGAAGCCTTCGGGGGTGGCGACGCGACGGCGGCAAAGCTGGCGAGAGTCGCGGCAGACGAAGCGTAGCGTCCCGTCGGATGGCCCATGTCGATCTGGAACTTATACGCGCACCGTCACGACAAGAGTGAGCCGGACGCAGAGGTATACGCACGAGCACGTGGCGTCGTCCACGCACCCGGCAGCGTTGTGGCGCCCACAGGAGCAACGTGGCTATGAGCACGACTGATCCGAAGGCCCGCGGGCTCGGTGGAGACGCGACGCCACGCGACGCGACGCCGCGCGACGGGAACCCCGGGGTTCAGAAGCACCGTCAAGGGTGTGGACAGGTCAATGGCGCGGGGCCGTGGAGTGGCGCAGTCCACGGGAGTCGGACGTCTGGGGTCGGTGAGGATGCAACAACGGGAGGCGAGGGGGAGGGGCACACAGCGGTCCCCATAAGCAAGGCCGGCGTATGAAGAACGACGGTCGTGAGTGTATACGTGGGAGGCGTGTGATACGTGCGAGAGACGAACGTATACGTGGCAGAAAAATTAAACCCAACGATGCACCCGTAAGTACGCTCGGGAGAACGCTGCTTCACCCGGGAGGTGCGAGGCGAAAATCCGGCTCGGAGAGATGCCGCCAAAGCGCAACTAGGAGGAATGTAAGCAATGTCGGTCTACGCAATCAAGGGTGGCAGCCAAAAGGAGAAGAGCGAGGTGCGGTCAACACCAAGCGAGAACACGGTCAATACCAAGGCGAAAACGACGCTGATGGGGGGAAGCAGGATGCGGAGACAAGACGTCCGCGTGCGCGCGACGGGGAAGAACAGAAAAGGGCAGAACAGAACAGAAACGGTGAAACAACAAATGAAATGAAGCAGTCGGGGGCAGCGTCGACAAGTTGAGGGTGACGGCGATGTGTCATTAACGACGAGAAAAACGAGGATGCCTGAGACCAAGAGCAACAAAAACGGAGGTCAGGACCAGGGACGGAGGAGGCCGGAGCGATGCGGGAAAAGAGGAGGCCGATGGGGTATACTGCTGCGCGGGGAGAAAAAGTAACGCGGCGGAGATGGAGGCGCGAGTCACAGCGTCGCACTGGGTGGAGAAGCGGCGAAGCGCGAGGCGCGAGCGAGACGATGCCCTCGGAGAATGCAGACAGCGCGAGGAGACGGGACACTAAAGACACGGAGGCCGTCAGTCGATAACAGACGATGGCGGGGACAGGAAATCACGGTGAGCGCCGGCACGTGACGGAAGGATCGACCAAGAATGCGGCGGAAGCGAGGATACCGACCACACACGCCGGGAAAAGAAGCTCGTCTCGCCGGCCGACGGGCGGAGGTCGTTTAAGGGGTGGGCTGCAGAGGCGAGTGCGTAATCATCACAACGCTTTCACCATGAATGGGCGACGACCGACGACCTCGCCGTCGCTTCAATCGCAGTGCGTGGCTGACCGTTGGCGCACTAGCGGAAAGGGCTCGAGTCTACCGAAGCCGTCAGGACCGCGTGGACGCGAGACGGGGCTTCCCCGCAGGGAGCAGGGACAGCGCAGACAGCGCAAGCGAATACGCAGCGGATACTGCAATGCGATACGACGCGATGCACGCGTCTCCCACGCAGTAGACGCTCGACAGGGTCCGTAGGTCTTGTCGTCGTAGTTTCGCTGAAAATCCCCCCTTTCAAAACCGTCGCAGAGCTGTCGGGATGGGGGGCAGCGATCCACAAGCCGAGCAAGGCCAGCGAGCCCTCGACGGCAACAAATCGGACCAATGCCCTACGCTGCCAGTGGCCAACGTGGCGAGCCCCCTCTCTCAATGTGCGTGCCCTCCTACGTGTGCGTCGGGTGGTTGTGCCACGTGCCGCAACCTCAGAAGCCGGTCACGTATCCCTCACAAGAGGGATCACGCTGCCGACGCGGTATGAAGACGATCCGTCCGTCGACGGACGTCGTGCTTCAGAGGACGGCGTACGGTGGCTGTGGCTAGTGACGATGGCCCACGAGATCAAGGCACAGACAGCCGAAAAATGTCGAAGCGGCGACGTGAAACAGCGCGAAGGAAAGAAGGTCGCGGTACGCCCCGGAACCACGTGGGCAGCGGCGTCGACCGTCGTGTGGGCAATCGGGAGTAACCTGCCGAATGCAGTCTGATGCGCCGTAGTGGCGTTGTCGGAAATGCTTGCGGGCGATCGTCGGCCTACGGTGTCGCGGAGGCGCTGGAAAGCACGCGTCGGAGTTGCCACGAGTACACGAAGATCGACCGCAGGTCAGCGGGATCGCGCGAATGTGACAGGTTAGAGCAATGCCCAATATCGGGCGTGGGCGGCGCGTCGGAGAAATGTCCGTCCGACAAAGCAATGAAAAGGGATTGTGCGGGCGGGTGTGTTGGCGCCAGGTGCGGGCGAGCAGATGCCACGTGCCACAGGCGGGCGAAGGATCGAGGCAGGATGAAAATCCCAGCGGTCCGGACGGACGGCAGGCAATGGATGAACGCGACGGAAGCGCGCAGGTCGACGTCAGAGCGTCGGACTGTCTGTGAAGCGAACGAGGGTGGGTCGCGCGGTCTCCAGGTGTTCGTCGCAATTGGCTCAGCACATCAGTAAGCTCAGGCTCAGAGCAACGTCGAGCCGAGCGATGCGGCGACAACGACGAATACGCGGACTGCCAGCGCAACGCTCGACTCCGATGGAACAGCGCTGAGAATGATCCCTAACGAGGTGGGCGGGCGGGCCGTACGGTCAACAAGGCTTTGGCCGGTGGAAGGAGTCAGAGTGCCGGGCGGTATCGGGTCAAGGCCAGCGTCACAGGGTGTACGAAGTACGAGGTACGAGGCCGAAGGGGCTCAGAGAGACGGGGCGTGAAGACAGCCAGACGAGGCAGGGCGGTTGTCGCGGTATGAGGCAGGTCGTCGCCAGGGGGTGCGGTATCGATAGACTATCAAGAACCGAGGTATCACGTCGACCACGTGGCACGAGCGAGAATTAAGAAAAGGAGCGAGTGCGCACAGAAAGAACAACACTCATGCCAATGCGGCCAAGGAGACGAGGAGACGCTAGGAAAGGGACAGTAGCAGCGGCAACCGAGAGCCTTTTGTCTGTCTGCACCGCGCGCGATGAAGAAGCGTCCAGCGATGCGGACGAGCCAAGCGAAGCGGGGCCAACACGCGACACTAGTCTTGGTCTCGACCACGTTCTCCTCATGCTTTCCTCTGGCCCGCTTAGCTCGCCCGCGGGTGCGCAAGGCTGCAAGTGCGCAAGGCCGCGGCCACCCTGATGCCCGCCCCGGCACCGGCCCGGCGGCCCGCAGTCTCGCTGCTCCGTGCGTTCTGTTTCCGTGCAAGCGACGGGCCAGGCCGAGCGAGATGACGCCTGGGCGGCGGCGCCGCGGCCGGGCGAGACCGTCGTCGACCCCACTGCTGGCCGAGGGCGGGCGCGGCCGTGGGTCATCCAGGGACCCGGCCGCGCACCCATCGCCGGCGCGGGCAGCCACCGGCGACCGACGGCGTCGACCTCGCACAGCGCCGCTTCCTTGCTTACCCTGCTTGCCCTACTTGTCCTCTTGCCCTCTTGCGCTCGCGCATGCGCCGCGCCTTGCCGCGCTCAGCATGAGCCACGCACGCCTCGGCCCATCGAACGCTCGAGTCCAGCGCCCGAGCCCAGGGGGCCGACGCTGCTCGCCCCACACAGGAACAGCATCGGCCGGGCTTGGCAGGAACAGAGGATTTGTTCGACAGGTCCCCTGTTTTCCCTGTATTGTTCGGGGGACAGGGGATCACAGCGGTGGTGCTTCAGCCAAGCAAGCACCACGCGTTCTGCTCCCGTGTTTTCTTGGTGAGCACGAGGTTGTGCTGACCACGCGTCGACTCAGGTGTTTCGGTATCGCCACATCATACGATCAAGATAAAAAGAAGCACGTGGTCTTTCCACGCGAGAAGAAGGACAATGACGAGGACGAAAAAAAGGTCTTGTGAACAGAGTAAAGGCATTTAAAGTTCCTCGCGCGACTCGGGCTGGGCGGCCGCGGCGGGCTCACTCGCGTCGGGCGTGACGTCCGTGCACGACTGGATCGTCACGTCCTGGGTCGGGCGGTCCGAGTAGTTGGTCTTCGTGTCCTCAAGGGCCATGATGGTCGACATGTTCTCGAGGACCTGGCCGAAGACGACGTGGCGGCCGTCGAGCCAGGCGGTTGGCTCGGTGGTGATGAAGAACTGCGATGACTGCGTGTTGGGTCCGCGGTTGGCCATAGAGAGCAGGCCATGCGTGCTGTGGTGCAGCTTGAAGTTCTCGTCCGAGAAGGTCTCGCCGTAGATCGACTTGCCGCCGGTCCCATCGCCGTTGGTAAAGTCGCCGCCCTGCAGCATGAATTCACGAATAATGCGGTGGAACGTGGAGCCCACGTAGCCCTCGCCGGGAGTCTTGCTCACGCACAGCTCATAGAAGTTCTTGGCCGTCTAGCAGGCGAGAACACATGGTCCAGTCATAGAGAACGTCATGGAAAGCCTCAACAAGGAAGGTCAGTGGGCACATCAGCAGGAAGTGTGAGGATGCTCATCATGCATCGACCCCATCATCTGGAAAACATTACCTTAGGCACGGTTTCGCCAAACAGCCCGACAGTGAAGTTGCCACGTTGGTCACCGTTGTAGGTGACTTCGATCACAAGTTTCTGCGTCACCTTGTCTACGGGCGTCTTGGGGTCGGCTTTGACACGCGGCTTGGCCGACACGCCGGCGAGGCAGCAGCCGACGACCATTGCCACGAGGGCGACCAGGCGGATTACGCGGGCCATCGAAGCGGACGTAGAAACCATCATGGCAAACTCGAAAAAAAAAAAGGAAAACCGTGGTATGAATCGATCGGGGTCTCGAGAGCAAAGCACGTGGTGACGACGATCAGCCGATGCGAAATCGCCTGCTCATGCCATCACACGGCGTCCACGTGCCGCGCATGAAGAAACGATGCGCGAGGCCGTGCGATGACGCGGCGCGGGCGCCCAACGTTTTTATACCCTTGTCGCCGCGTTCAACAACGCTGGCGCGATCGAACGGTGCCGCAAGGGCGAGTGGCGACGCCCTTCCCGCGCCTCATGGACGTGCCGTCGCGCTGACGCGCGCCGCCGTCGCTCTGGGCAATAGGGAGACGGGGGCGGTGGCGTTCAGCTCGAGGGGCGGGACCGCCACCCCGGCCGCCTCCCGGCTGGCCTCCGCGATCAAAGGGTCGCCTCATCGAAGTGTCACCTCCCGAACGCTCGCGATGTCTCCGACAGAGATTTGTTTTTAACGGCTCGCTCAACCTTACCTACCGCGCTCGCCATCCCCTCCGTGGTGCCCCCACGGAGGCAGTAGCGCATTTGGTTCATCTCCGGATGAGCTTGCCGACCTTGGGCCGCAGCAGATTTCGCCCAGAGTTGCGGCACAGCGTTGTCGGTCTGACGGGTACAGTCAGGCAGCGTCGGAGGTTCAACGCGGCATGAAGGTCGCGATTCACACACTTGCTGTGGTTATCTTATTACCATAGCAATCCACGAACCGCAGTCCCCTGGCGCCGGCGCTGACCGGGTTTCAGGACCGCATGCGTCTGGGCATACACCC
>ML014237.1:0-54340 GCA_003615045.1 Caulochytrium protostelioides | reverse complement strand
GCTTCACGAGACGCCGGTGGCTCGAGTTGGGCGGCGACGGGGATGCCGGGACCGGGATGGCCGCGAAGCTGTCGGCCTCGTCCATTGCCTCGTCGCCGGGCGTATCAAGCGTCATGGCGGGCGGGTCCAGAGCGCCCGCGTCGGCTCCCGCGTCGCTGGCGAGGACGACGGCGTCTTCCTGCGGCCGCGCGGCTTCCGGGCTGCGGTCCGGGTCCGTGCCGTCCTCTCGCGCGTCCGCCATCACGGTCTCTGCCACGGGCGGCACGGGCCGCGGTTCCTCGTGGACGGCGTCGGCAGCCGATGCGCGGAGCGACGGTGGGGAGGCGGCGGCGGCGGCGGAGGAGCGGCGGCGGCGGCTGGAGGCGCCCGAGCGACGGCGGCTTCCCGGTGAGGCGGCGGCACCGCGCGGCCGAGCGCCGGCGTGGCGACGCGTGGCGGGCGATGGCGATGGCGACGGCGACGGCGAAACGGACGCCGCCACGACGGTGTCAGAGGCGGCGGCGGGTTCAAGCAACGGCGCGGCCGACGACGACGACGACGACGACAACGCGGGACTGCTGCCGGCGGCCAGAGGCGTCTCAAAGCCCGCATGGTCGGCGTCCGCCTCGCGGTCCGAGAGCGGGTCGGCAGGCCGTCCGGCCGCGGCGGCGGACGCCTGGCGCGCCGATCGCCGGCGCGTGACCGAGACGGACGGCGAGGTCTGTGGCGACGGCGTGGCGACGGCGGCAGCGGCAGCGGCCGTGGCGGCAGCCGCCGCGGCGCGTGTGGAGCGGCGGCCCGCCGGCATCGGCTCGGCCCGCCCCGGGGCGGCGCGCTGGGCTGGGAGCGATGGGCGGCGTGAGCAGGGGTGGGAGCTGAAGGCCGCCGGCTGCAGCACGTCGGACAGGCGCAGCGGAGTTCCGCTGAAGACGTGAAGTGCCGCACAGGACGGCGGCGGCGGTGGTGCTGATGGCGGCGCGCGCGGCCGAACCCTTCCCCGATGGATGCGTCGGAGAATACGTGCGCCGACCCGCAAAGCCCTCAGGATGCGCAAGAGCCACGCTGCCCGTCGGTCGGGCCGCCCACGCGTCGCGGCGTGGACGGGACGCGTCAGGCATCATCATCCGGGGCTCGGCTTCCTCCGATGCCAACATGCTGGGACCGCCGTGATCGCCTTCGTTGAATGATGTTTCATGCCGTCCGCGCTGGGTGATCCGCACGCACGCACAGGTGGGCCGCCGCGTAGCCGCAAGCCGCACGCCGCTGGCGCTAGCGCTGGCGCTGCCGACTGGCCGACGCCCCATGTCTGCGGCTCGTGTCCCCGACGCGAGGATTGCTAAGCCTCGTCGTCTGACCGAATCCCGACGACCACGATAGCGCTGGGCCGCCATCGACACCCGCGTGCTCGACGGTCGGCTGACGGAACTCAAGCGGGTGACCTGCCACCTCAGGACCCTCCAGACCATGACCCCGCCAGCGCGGTGGGCGGCCACCTTGGCCATCGGCAAGCTGGAAGGCAAGGATCCCACGATTACGAGAACCGTCGACAGCGACGGGACGAGCATGGGGGTCCACTTGGTGCGCAAGAAGGTGGCCGGCGCCGTGCCAATGGTCACGGCGACCCCCAGGGCTTGTCAGCCCGGACCAGGCTGAACAGCCGCCGGAAAACGACCCGCCTCAGACTAAGCACCCTCCCGTAGGCAAACTGGATCAGGCCGAGCATCCCCCGGGAGACGGTGCCGATCAGACCCAGAAACCCTTGGCAAAGAGCCTGGATGAGTACTGTATCATCGGGAATGACCCGGGCCGCCCCAACATCTTTATGGCCATGGTGGGGTCCCAAGGCCACGTTGTCAGCTGGAAGTTGAGTCGAAAGCAATACGATGTAGAATCCGGCATGAAAGCCGCCCAAAAGCAGTCAGAGAGGTGGCAGCGCCATTTGAAAGAGCCGCTGCAGCGGCTGTCGGAGATGAGCTCCAAGGGCACAGCGCTCGACGTGCACCACCGCTTCCTGGAGGTGTGGCTCGCCACGTACGAACCGCTGTGGGCCTAGTTTCTGAAGCCGGGCTGGGCACACCAGCGCCTGCGATGGTACAGCGGCAATCAGCGCGTGCTTGCCAAGTTCATGAACCGCGTCGCCTAGGGGGCAGCTGCGGAGATGGCGCCCGTGATCGCTGAAGTGGTGGTCGCCTATGGCGCCTCCAAGTTTGCCCCCGGCGGCAAGGGCGAGATCGCCGTTCCAACCGCTCGCGCTCACAAGGTGCGTGCCCAGCGGTTCCGCGCCACCCTGGTCGACGAGTTCCGGACGACTCAGGTGCATGCCCAGACAAACGACCTCCTGACCAAGGTGAAACCCCGGGACGCGATGCAGGTGCCGGCCGCTCGCACGTCCCGGACGGGTGTTGCCCAAACCGCGTCTACGGCCGCCAACCCGACCGGCAATACCCGGACGGGCGCTCGCTCAACGGCGCCGACGTGGGTCAACCCGCCCCGCAATGCTCGCGCGGGTGCTTCCCCGGCCAAGCCGACGCCGGCCACCCCGGTCGGCAAGATCCGGGTGGACGCCCAGACGAATGTGGTCCTGAGCTCCGGTCAACGCCGGCGCCAGGGAATCGTGGTTCGAAGGTGGCTGTGGTATAGTTCCACCGACGGCAAGTTTGTAAATCGCGACCTCAATGCCGCGTTGAACATCCGACGCTGCCTGGCCTTGCCCGCCAGACCGGAGGCGCTATGCCGCAACCACGGGCAAACCCCATTGCAGTCCAAGGTCGGCAAAGTCGTTCGACACTGAATCACAATGCTCACTGCTTCGGGGGGGACCCCTGGGGGGCATCACCCAAGATTGCTGTGCGTGTTGAGTCAGTATACCCGACCTTAAATAAATATAAATTTCGATAGGTGAGGGGAGGGGGTCAGGGGTGAGGTAGCAAAAAGCTGAAACGCATGGCATGCATGGGCGTGTTGCCGTTGCATGCCGCACGGCGCGTTGCTGTTTGTTGTTTGTTCGGAACCTTGACCCGCATCAGTCCGTGTTGTCGGTCATAATGTTGATGAACTCCTGCTCGTTGATCTCGCCATCCTGGTCCAGATCAAACTCGTCGATCATGGCCTGGAGCTCCTCGTCGTCAAGGGTCTCACCGATCTCCTTTGCGACGCGCCGCAGGTTGCGCAGATTAATCTTGCCGGTGCCGTCGTCGTCAAAAAGCTGGAAGGCCTTGCGGATCTCTTCCAGTGGGTCGCGCTCAAGAATGCGTTCCGTCATGACGGCCGCAAAGTCTTCCTGGCTCATCAGGCCGCTGCCGTTCTTGTCGTGATCGCGTAGCACCTTCAGTACTTCCGCCTTCTTGACGTCGAACCCGAGCGCCCGCATCGCGACCTTCAGCTCGTGGTAGTCCAGCGCGCCGTCCTTGTCGGTATCGAACAGCTCAAACGCTTCCTTGATCTCAAGCTTCTGTTCGTCGCTCAGCTCGGGCCGCGCTTGCTGCCGCCGGCGCTGCTTCAGGTTCGGGTAGATCAGCGACATCGTTGCAATGGCCCGGCGCGCGGCTCGGGAGACGTCTGGACAACGAAGCGGGGACCCACGAGGACGCGTGCGTTACGCACAGTGAAAAAAACAACAGCAACGATGGAATGGATCAGCAAGTGTGTGCAATGACAATGGGGTGGTGGTCTTGGAGGGAAATGAAGATTGGCCAATGCGTTATCATCGGTGCTATCAAGCCGATCGGGGTGACAAGCGCGAGCGTTGCGATGTCCGCACGCAAGGCACGTCAGGCGAGGAGAGCGACCAGGAGAGCGTAGCCATCAGCAGCGTGCCGTGAGACATGCGCGGTAGTGGCGATAGCGAGGATGCGGTGCATGGGACGGCAGGTGCCGCTGCATCGCTCGCGCACGGAGTTCCCGTCGAGGCATGGGCCATGTTGGCCCACGATTACGCTATGGGTGTGTGCGGCACCCCCTGCATCCGCTGGGCCGTGGGCGCAGCCGCTCGCCACTCGACGCCCCAAGCGCCTTCTCGCGCGTACCAGGCCGACGCTGAGGGCAGCCGCTCCCAGGTGGGGTGGGGTGGGGCTTAGTCGCTGCGCCACTTCCGTGCCGAGGGCCTGACCTCCGCATCGCGAAGCATGGCAGCGAAGCTGTGAGAGACCGTGGCGATCCCATTTTGTTCTTTATGGTTTGCCACTTTCAAATCTAAATAAATAAAGCGGCCATCAGCCACACACACACACACACACACTCTCTCTCTCTCTCTCTCTCTCTCTCTCTCTCGTTCTGTCGCTTCCACAATCTGTGCTGCTCTTTCGAGCGACTCCGATCTTTCGGGCGCCCCCGCTCTCGCGCTGGTCGCATGCGTTAGCGGCCTGGGGCGGTGGCGGTGAGAGGCGTGTGGAGGAAGACGTGACCGTCCGGGTGGCGCTCGTGCTCGAAGGGGGCCCACTCGGCGGCCGGGCAGACCGGCATGGGCTTGGAGTCGTGGGCGGTCTTGGTGCACGTGGCAAAGTCGCGGTCGTCCTGGCCCGCGTTGTAGCGATACTGCGGGGCAAAGTTGCCGCGACGCTGCGGCGCGCCCTTCGCGACGTAGTCGTGGTGGTGGGTGCTCTCGCCCTCGAACGTCGTCGCAGGCGCCTCGTACGACGCCGGCGGACGGATGTACCGGTCGACCGTCTTGGACACGTAGTTCGCGCCATACGTCGTCTGGCCCTCGAGGGGGTCGCGGCTCGGCTGGTAGCCCGCGCGCTCGCGCTGGAAGCGCGGCGGGATCGCCCACGGCTTGTACGCGGCCGTCACCGTGCTCTCGCCCTCAAACCGCACGGACGGCGGCAGCGCGCGCTCCTGGCGCGGACGGTAGTAGCTCTGCCCGGCGTCGTGGGCAACGTAATTGGCCCGCGTCGTCGATGCGAAGTCGCGCTCGTCGGCGGCCGACGCGTATGCCGGCGCATGGCGGCCCGCGGGGCGGGCGCCGATCTTCCAGTGCCCGTAGTCCGTCCGCGCCGTAGTCTGGTCTTCCATGGGAGCTCCTGACGTTTGGTACGCTTGCGCAGGACGAACAAAGCGCGGGGGCATGCCGCGGTTCTGGTAGGCGCCGTGCGACGTCGTCTCGGTCTCGAGAGGCCCCGCTGAGCCGGCCCACCCAGGACGAGCGGGCTTGTGGACAGGACTCACGGGCCACGAGCGGTAGTCGTTGCGCTGCGAGGTGACGTTCTCGAGCGGAGCTTGGGAGGGCATGTACGGCTCGGCCTTGTGGGCAATCTCGAAGTGGCCCTGTTTGGCGCCATACTGCGAGCGCGACTCGGTGTCAGCGGAGAAGTCGCCGCCGACCGCGAGTTGCTGCGCGGTGGGCTTGCCGAGCACGCGCGGCCCTGCGGCGTGGCCCGGATACTGCTTTTTATACTCCGTGTCGCCGGAGATCGGCGCAGGGTTCTGCATGGCCGGCTTGCATTTCTTGTGCCGCCCGCAGGTGCACACTGAGCAGATGCAGCGGTCACCGTGGTCGCCGTCCACCATGATGATCAACGTCAAATGGAGAAGGTGATGGGAAAGAGAGAAGAGGGAGAAGGCGGCAACGCGGGCGGCGGGATCGAGCAAGATCGATGATCGGTACACGGCGTGTCGACAATCGAAAGGGCGGGAGGGCGAAGTCCGGCGGGGGAGGTGGTTGGTTTTTCAGAGACGTCGTCACGGATGAACCGGTTATAGAACATCAAGCGGACGAGACGGTTATACGAGTAGGCGACCTGGAGCCGTCCCATGCATGGCTGCATGGATGCATTCATTCTTTCGATGATCTTCACATGGACGTGTCCGACCGGGCCCTCGTTGGCTCGTTCGCTGGGAACTCTGGAGATCGGAATGGGGCCGCGAGCGAGACCATGCTGGCGAGCGATGCCCCGCACATGCATGCGCATACACACAGGCTCTGGGTGAATTTCTCCTCCTCACCGCCCATCCACCCGAGGGTCGACCCATGAACAAATGAACAGGCGAGCCGCTTCGTTCGTGTTCGCTCTGGCCTCGTGCCGATCGGACCGCCCGATCACCTCTGAATCTCCGACACGCATGTTATGGCTTCCGCGTGCGGTGGGTCGCCGCTCCGCCATGGGCCCCCAGGCGTCGGCACCGTCGGGTCCGGCGGTAGCGGGAGTCTCCGCACGGGACCGGCTCGTGCGACCCCAGCGACAGATTTCGATTCTCCGCTCCGGGGATGGTGACGCCGTCGAGGACACGAGGTCGCAGAGCGCGGTGAAGGGATGACGGCGTGGGGCCCAGCGGCATCGGGCGGGTCAGACGTGGCTGGTCAGGCCCACCAGACTGACCGCCATCCCGTCCAAAGAGAAACCCCGCGGATGCAGCGACCTCGGTCCGCGGGCCAGGATGGCCACTGCGGGTGACTATGGTGTGGTTTGATGAACGCTCACGCGGTCCGGTCCGTTCGACGAGCCTTCGTCGCATGGCCCATGGACCTCGGCGAGAGAGCACGGGTGAAGCCGAGCGCGGGGGTGACGACGCTCGCAGCGACAGCGGGGTGCGAGCGTCTCCTCGCGGGTCGGGCAGAGCGGCGCCAATCGCCAGCTGGCACGCAGGCCGCGGTAAAGCCCGCGTGCTCGGCATCCGGTGCAAGCGTGTCCATCCTGTCGTAGATGAGCACCGAGGCGCCGTGTGGTTTCGACGCGTCTGCCGGACGCGGGTGGTCCCGGAATGCATCAAAGACATGGACGGCATGACCACGTATGGGGCATTTTTTCTTTTTTATATAACGGAGTGACAACGTATGCTCAGATATAGAGGCCCCTCCTTACACGACACGCACAGCATGCCCTCCGCGATGCCTCACGTGGGTTCCTCACGGAAGCAGCGCGCCATTGAGATCAGTGTCGGATGGGCTTGACGACCTTGAGCTGCAGCGGAGCTTGCCTAGTGATGCGGCACAGCGCGCTCGGTCTGACCCGTGATGTCTGGCAGCGACGGATGTTCAACGCGGCATTGAGATCGCGGTTTACCGACTTGCCGTGGGTGGCATCACACTCCAGCAAACCTCGGCGTCTGTGCGCCAGCTCTGCACTGGTTTCATGCACCGAGGTCGTCCGGAACGCATCGACCAATCCGGTGCGGAAACGCTGAACGCAAGCTTTGTGCACCCCAGACGTCGGAACGGAAATCGCCCTTGCGATGGGTGCGTTGGAGGCAACCACTCCGGGCCTGCCCTCCACGGCCGCCCCGTCGGCCACGGGATCCAGGATGTCCGTACCTCTCAACCCGTCGGACGACGACGTTCTGTTCTTGCTTTCGTGGGCTAAAGAAAAAGGCATGTCGATGAGATTAAGTATGGGGGTTCGATGGAGCGAGCTCACGGCAACCTAATGAGCGGATGGGTAAGGGCCGCGCGCGACCTCGAGAAGCTAGGCCACCTTGCGGTTAACGCCCAACGCGTCCCCGCCGTCAGTATCGATATCGATACCGATATCACTACCGATATCGATACCGACGGCGGCCGGACATCCGTCGTCCACCGCAGGCCTACCCTCTCTTTCAGTGGCTCGGCAGCGACCGCGTACGGCGCAGACGGCCTGCCGCGTAGGTTCAGCTACCGCGCTTGATCATGCCGCGCATTGATGGCACGACGAGTGATATGGCTCGCACACGGACACCGGAGGCCCGCCATTGAGGGAAGCGCCAGATAGGAAGGCCCTAAACTTGGGTGGACTGTTTTAAAAATTTGAGCGGAACCTCGACGAGGCTCCAGTTGATGCGGAGAGGATGTGTCTTGGGTGTTAAGCCTTTGACCGGAGCTTCACCGGCATCATCGTGGGACAAGGTCCCGACAGCCAAAGCTTTGCCGCCAAGTTCATGTGATGAAGTGCCAGCAGAGCTTGATGCCGGCGGCCATCCGGTGAACATCGAGCCACCGAGGTCATGAAGTAGTGTACTTTGTTGGCTCAACTCCTCCTGGAACCATTTCTCGGCAATTTTGCTTGCTTCATCAGGAGTGGGGACGACGCTCTTGAAGCTCTCGCCCGCTCCCGACAAGCTGTTTATTTTTCTCAAAAGGGGAAGGGTATAAGAAATGTCGTGAAAAAGCGTCCTCGCAAGCTTTTCCCTGATTTTCAAAGCCTGATACGGCTGATCGAAGTCTTCAGCTGCTGTGATGACTCCGACCATATTGTTGATGGCTGCCGTGACTTCATGGAGCTTGGCGTGGAACTTCGTGATTAGCTCTCTCCGGCTGTTCGCCACTGAATCAGCATCGCCGTTAAGGCCCCTGATTTGGTTGGTGATTAGAAGCAAATCTTCAATGAGGTCTTCAATGATCGTCGTCCGAAACGAGGTCTCGAGTTTTTGGTGATCATATAAATGTCCGGCAGATTCCCTCTCATACTCAGCCAGCTTGCTCTTCACAACCGTTTCCTTGGCCTCAAAGATTTTCAATTCGCGCGCTATTGACTCAAAGGTATGTTGGTTGGACAGGGATTCCGCACAGATATCATTTTCGATAGATTTCATGGCGCTTTGCACGATTGTAATCTGGTTGCTCAGCATAGACTTCAAGTTCTCACCGGCGTCCCCGTCTGCCGTTGCAGACCTCGTGGCAGCGGCATCCGGGTTCTCGTCTATATCTGCTAGCATCAGGTCTAAAGCTTTGTCGTTTTGCTCGAAGGTAAAAAGGTACGCCGCTGCGCTGAGGCTCTCACTCAACAACTGGAGACTTTTCAGTTGGGACTCAATGTACGACTTAGTACGCACAATCTCCTTTCGGTGAAGTTCGAACATATGCTTCAGGATATGCAGTTGCCTCGCATTGCTTTGAAACCTTTGTAACGAGACAAATAGCATGGCCAATTTGTTCTTTTTGCCTTCCACTGTTCTGAAGTTGGTAAAGAACTTGGTTTCAAAAACTTTAGCAATCTTGGGTTTCAATTTCGTAGACGCAGTGACTGACGATTGAAGATCGCGTACTATGAGGTCGATTAACGCCTTCCGGTCACTAAAAGCCTTCAAATTCCCCTGTTGTATGTCTTTTGCGGTCTGAAGCGCGGAGATGAGGCCTCTCCAAGACTCCATATAAGGTGCTTCTTGATGCGGCCCCTCCTGCATTGTACTAAAGGTTCGCACCACAGGGTCGATGATGCTGTACTGGGCGGCCAAAGGCCTACTTTGAGAAGGGCCCGGGATGCCAACCCTGCTGTCTGCGAGAGGATTGACCGGACCCGGCGAGAGCCCGACGCGCAAGCGTTTGGTCGGCGGCTCCGTTGGAACATCTGATGGGTAATAGGACCAACCAGGCTGCGAACCCGGGGGCCCATGCGGCAGATACGCCTGTGCGCCAGGGTGGATATCCGATGAACCCACGGGTCCTCCGTTTCCATTTGCGTTGGCCGCAGCCGCCTGGCCTGGATAGAATGGGGGGAAGGGAGCTCCGGACAGGATGGTGCCGCTCGGATTCGGCCCGGTATACAGATGTTGAGGGGGTACCAGTGGTGAAGGCGGTGAGCTTGAGCCGACAACCGACCAGAAATCGTTTTTTTCCGTTACCTCGTTCGCCTGGCTTAGGGTGGGGTCCGTCGGAAATGGGGATGCCGATGTCCAAGTGGCCGTGCACGTGGTCATAATCACCATGATGGCGAGCGAACGGCCGAGGGACAGCATCATGAACCACATGATGATTGTCGCCGTCACGCAGGCGCGAAGAGAGTGGCAGAGACAAACAAGCTGAGGGACAGAGAAAATGAGAGATAATGGGGAAAAGGAGAGATGTACGGTAAAGCAGACTATGATGATAAGTGGAGAAATGCTCAGGATGAGGCGCGTGGCAGGCCGCTGACGAGTGGCCGTGCTGACCGTGCTGACGATGCCGCGGCCTCATGAGTCAGATGGGATGGCAGAGAGGTCGGCGTAGATGTCGTGACCGCCGCTATTTCCATGCACCGTCATTCTGCGTTCACCGAGGTGACCTCCGCTATGTGATCCTCATTTCTCCGTCGTTATATACGGGAAGCGGACCGCTTATCGGGCTTACGCTGTGGTGTCGCGGTGTCGGGAGGCCATTGTGCGACCGTCACCGAATCCGTCCGCCGCGAGACCTCGACAGGCCAGCTGGGTCACTCCTCTGGACTATGTGGCGAGCCGTGAGCGGGTGCTGCATGTATCGCACGAACCAGACTAGTGATTATACCCACCCCCATGACGCGCGCCCATCGCCGTCTAAGCATCAGAGGGTAACGCGAAGGGGGACGCCAATGGCGGCGCCAACGGAGGCGCCCGCGGAGACGCCAACGGAGGCGCCCGCGGAGACGCCCGCGGAGACGCCCGCGGAGACGCCAACGAGGTCGCAAGGACTGGCTCTGACAATGAACCCCACACAGAGCCGGCCCAAGGGGTCAAAGTGAGCCTGACCATGCTGGTGCCCTGGCGAGCCAAAGCCCGTGCCGATTTCTCGCGCGTCCCAAGCGGGCGCTTCCCCGACCGCGCCGACGCCGGCCACCCCGGTCGGCAAGACCCGGAGATGGACGCCCAGACGCATGGGGTCGTGATAGCCGGTCAACGCCGGCGCACGAAGGCCGTGGTTCGAGGTTTGCTGTGGCGTGATGCAACCAACGGCGAATTTGGGAACCGCCATCTCGATGCCGCGTTGACCATCCGACGTCAGACCGAAGGCATTGAGCCGCCCTCCCGGGCAAGCCCCCATGCAGCCCGTGGTCGGCACGCCCATCCGGCGATGAACCATCTGCAAACCTCGCCCTGGGACCGCGGTACCCCGGGGGTACCCAGGTAAGTATGGCGTTCGCGTTGAATTGTCCCGCATCAGACAGAAGCTCGAGCTGTGCTTGATGAGCTAACTGGAGGCAGCGCTCGCGCGAGCGAGCCTGCGTGGACGCGATGCACGTGTTGCACCTTGCCGTCCCCCCGATGCCTTTATGGCAGGATCATCGATGCCATGGCTGGCTACGTGCGACGTGGATCACCGTGAAACGAAGGCGTCTCTACGCGACCGTCCAGCGGAAGGCGCTGGAGTCGCACGCGCGGCAACAGCATGGGAACGCTGGCGCCGAGGGCCGCTCCGTGGCACCGCTGCCGTCTGGCCGTGCCCCACGAGCGTCATCCTTCATCACTCCCGTCGTCAGATGGATGGAGACGTCATCGGGGCATGGGCCGCCATTCATCAAGGCGAGCCGGGGCCGCATCCGGATCAGCATCCCTGGCCGGAAACGTGGTGATGGCGCGACCGCCGGCGCCCCTGACCGCTGGTCCCCCGGCGCTGCTCCTGGCTCGCAACTGAACGGGCAGCGCGCGCTGGTCCGCTGGCGACCGACGTGCGCGACTCGTCCTCGGGTCCTGTCCCGCTGCGGCCTGCCCGTGCCGCGCGTCGTGGGACCCCCGGGGTCGGGCAGGCGTGGATGGGCGATGCGTGAGCCGCCCTGCGTGGTGACATCATTGGCGTGTTCAACGGGTGAAGTAGGCGCGACTCGTCGATAAGCCGTCGCCGGCGGACATGGCCCCGTGTCCTGGGCCGCGCGATGCTCAGCGCCGACGGGGTTCTCGCTCGCTCGTCGGAGGCTTGGGCCCTCGTTCCGCGCTGCTTCGCCCGCGGGCGCCAGCGGGCCTCGCCGGCCCTCCATGCCGGCCCTCGGTTCGGGGCCGGCATGCTCAGCCCGCGTCCGACAAGGAGGACGAGGACGAGGACGAGGAGGACGGGGACGAACGCCCACACTGCGGCGCGACGCCGCGACCACTCCGCGAATGTCCGGCGGATGTCTCGTCCCCGCGGGCGTCGTGAAAGACCGGCCGCGGGCAGCGCCGACGCCGACGCCGACGCCGACGCCGACGCCGACGCCGACGCCGGACCCTGGGACACACGCGGTCGCCCCGACTGCGGTCGCGACCGCCGCCGCCGCCGCCGCCGCCGCCGCCGGCGCTCGTGCCCGTGGCGGCCCACCGGCGCCGCAGGGAGGGCCGGAGTCGGGCGGGTGCGGCGGCCACCGGCGCGGGTCGCCGGCACCTGTGGCGCGGCGCGACCGGATGACGAGAGGTGGCCAGGCAACCTGGCGGCCAAGACGGGGCCGCACGGGGGAGCCCGCCAGCAAGGGCGGCAACGCTGACACCGCCAGGCCGCGTTGGCGGCAAGAGCGAAGCATTCGGTCATTCGGTGCCAGGCATCCCCCGCGGCCGCGGCCGCGGCCGCTGACGCAAGCGCATGCGGTATCGGGCAGCGGCGCAGCGGAGAGGGAACGCTCTTGTGAAGCGCGGACACCGCACGGGCGCCAGGTATGATGGCACCACTCCGTGTGCTGAATGACCACGACGCTGGACCTCTGCTGGTGATGCCGCTGGACCGCGGCACGTGGCCGTCGCTTGCTTGGCGACGCCCCCGCTCCCCCCTCCGCGGACTTCAGGCCGTCATCACCTCCAAAAAGAACCACCAACAAAAATTCCACGTCTGCGGCGCGTTAGCTCCGAAGCAGCGGCACCCTTTTTTTTTTCAGCGTCCTGGCGGCAGCATCCTGATAGCCTCTCCGTCGGTTCATGGATCCGCGAGTGGCATAGCTGAACATCGCTGACCCAGTGCCATCCATCGCATCCGCGCGCTGACGAGCCATCGGCTTGCGTTGATACTCGAGGCCGTCGTTCGATTAACCCACCGCGTTGATTCACATCGCTGTCCGCTTGAGTTGCGAGCGTCGGCTGGCGGAGGTTTGGAGCGCCAGCAGGCCTCCCCCATCCACCACCTCGCTCTCAGTGGTACGCACCCCTCGTCGCACACCGTGTGCCCCCTTTACCCGTTGGCCCGCCGCGGCCACGCCGACATCGACGTCATCGGGGCGCTCGTCTCGGCTGCTGAAGGCGCCCACTATTCCCCTTTTTTCAACGGGCATCCCGAGGCCCGCGGCCGCGGCCAGACGCTCATCGGCTCGACCGACGATCGTACCGTTCGATAGAACGACGCGGCGCCGGCTTCGCTACGTGCCGCGCACGTGCTTCCGTTGCGACGCGTCACGGCGCAGCCGCCGCGACGGATCCCGGTGGCCCTGCCCCTCGTCGCGTCTGCCGCCTTCGCACGAGCGGGGTTTTGTCCTGCGTGCCGTCTGCTCCGCCTCGAGCCTCCGCTCGCTCTGCTGCTGCCGTCGCGTCCACGTACGACCGCACGTCCCGGGTCGTCTGTCTGCCGACGGCCGGTTCTCAGTTCCGGATTCCAGAGCGGTTGCCCGCGGTTTCTGTATGGCCTCACCCGCGTGCTGTGACGCCATTGTCTAGCGACCGTCGCAACCGGCGCCCGGTTTCTTGGTTTTCTATGATTCTTGGTGCAGCTCCCCGCGGCGTTTGAGCGGCGCTTGGCCGAGTCGAGACGCGCGCTGCCGCTCCGTTCCGCCGGACGCCGACGGCTCGCGCCAGGGGCGGCGTCACTCGTGCTTGTCTGCAGCTGCGGTCGGCGCTGCGCACGTCGGCCATCCGTGTCCACGCGAGGCACATCATGCCGTACCCCGCCGCATCGCGTGGTCCTATGTCGGTCGTTCGTCCCGGCGCGTTCCCTCCTTACAACGGCCACGGCGGGCCCCGCTCGCCACCGCCACCACCACCACCACCACCCGCGCTGCCGTCCTCGCTGTCGGCCGCCTCGGCGCCAGCGTCGGCCGCATCAGCCGCTGCTCCATCAGTCGCCGCCTCATCGGCTGCCATGTCGGAGCTTCCCATGAGCAGCAGCAGCGGGCCGTCGCTGTCGGTGGCGTCCGCGTCCATGACGGCGTCGACGCTCCCGCCGCTCCACGCCTCTGCCTCCGGATCCCATCCGCACCCGCACCCGCATCACCCGCCCATGCAGCCGCCACACCACCCGGCGAGCGCCGCCATGCACGTGCTCCACGCCCACCCGCATCACCACCACCACCACCACCACGCCCACCCGCATCACCACCACCATCACCACCACCATGGCGCCCTCCCGACGTCGTCGTCGTCGTCACCGCTCGCGCCGCCGCATGCCATGCATCACCATCTCCCCTCCTACGCGACCAGCCACGTGGCCCACCACCATGCGCTCCCGTCGCACGTCGCCGCGACCGGCGCTGGCAGCGTCTCCGGGACCAGCGCTGGCGCTGGCGCCGCCGGCGCCCTGCCCGCGCCTTCCGCGGCGCCGAGCACGAGCACGAGCGCTGCCGCCGCCGCCGCTGCCGCCACGACGGCGCGCACGCTGCTCGATTTCCCGCCGGGCATCTCGCCGTCGCCCCTGCTGACGCTCGAACAGACGCCCAACCGCTTCCTGGCGTCGTGCGCCAAGCTCGACTTCGAGCCGAACCCCTTCGAGCAGAGCTTCGCCGCAAACGGTCCCGGACCCGGCGGCGGCGGCGGCGGCGGCGGCGGCCTCCAGCTCCCGCCCGATCTCCGGGCGGCGCACGCCATCGGGTCCGGATTCGCCAGCAGCCCCAAACCCATCCTGCCACCGCTGCCCACGCGTCCGTCGGCCAGCACCGCCGCGGGGCTTCCGCTGTCCGTCTCGTCCGCCCCCGGCTCGCACTATGCGCCCTCCTCCGGCACCCGCCTCGGCACGAGTGGACTGTCGGCCGGCGCCGCGCCGTCATCCTCCGCCGCGCCGCATGCCGGCGCCCCGCACCTCGGTTCCCCTTCGGCCGCGCCGTCCGCCGCGCCGTCCGCCGCTTCGTCGGCCGCGCCCTCGCCCGTCACGGCCACGCCCGCCCTGCCGCCGGCCGCCTCCCAGCCTCCGGGATCGGCCGCCGCGGGTGGCGAGACCCACGGACGCACGACCAGCGGCACCGGGACCTCGGCCGCGGAACTCGCCGCCGCGAGCCATCTGACGCTTCTCAGCCAAGCCGCGGTCGGCATGCCCGCCGCCAGCAGCGCCGGGATCGGCCCGCCGCTGGGCGCCGTCAACGCCCACGCGCCGACGACCTCGGTGGCGCCTGGGTCCCTCACGACGAGCCCGACGGCCGCGCTGAGCACGAGCACCAGCACGAGCACCAGCATGGCGATGCCAATGACCATGACGGCCGCTGCCGCCGCGGCGGCTGCCGCCGCGGCGGCGGGAACGCTGCCCGGCCTGGGCACCGACTTGCATGCGTTCTCGGCCCCCATCCAAGGCCACCTGCACGTGGCGGTCTTGCCAGGCTACGAGTTCCCGAACGGTCAGGTCCCGGCGCCGGCGCCGGCCGTCGGCGTCGACGGCATGTTGCCTGTCGGCGACCTGCCCCCGATGGGCGCGGCCCACCCCACCGGCCCGGCCGCCGGGGCCCATGGCGAGCTGCCCGTGACCGTCCCGGGCCTGGCGGGCCTCGCGGTCATCAACGGCACCGCGGCCGCCACGCCCCACGGCTACCCCTATGGCTACCCCTACGGCCCGCCGTACGCGCCCCCGGCGGCCGCCGGCTACGCCGCCGCTCATGTGCTGCCGGGTGCGCCGCCGCCGCCGCCGCCGCCGCCGTCGTCGTCGTCGTCGCCGACGTCGTCGCACTACATCGCCTCGGCCTCGGCGCACGGCGCCTCTGCGCCGGCCTCGGGCGCCGCCTCGCCCAAGGCGTCGCTCGCGTCCATGACCGGCCTGGCTGGCTCGCGCCATCCGCATGACCCGCCGTCGGCGTCCGCGCTGCCCGCGTACCACGCGGCGGCCAGCGGCCTGCCCTTTGGCCATCGGGGCGCCGCGCCGCCGCCGCCGCTGCCGCCGCCGCCGCCGCCGCTGGCGGCGTCCGCCTCGGGCCCCAGCGCGCTCGGCTTGCCGCTTGGCGCCGTCCCGCTCGGCGCCGTGTCGCTCGGCCTCGCGCCGAGTGCGTCCATGCCCGGCGGCACGGGCCCGACGGCCGGCGCCGCGGCGGCCACGACCCAGGGCTCCGTGCCGGGCCCGCCCAAGCGCAAAGCCCGCCGGACCGCGAGCTCGGCGACGGCCTCGAAAGGGGCACCGACGCCGCCGCCGCCGCCGACGACGACGACGGCGGCGACGACGTCGAGCGCGGCCGCCGCCTTCAAGCGCGATTGGGACGATCTCGATCGGCATCATGGCGGCGGCGGGGGCGGCACGCTGCATCTGCCGGCTTCCGCGTCGGCCTCGGCGGCGATGAACGGGCCCCGCGGTGCGACGGCGATGGGCAGCGAAAACCTGCCGGCGCTCCCGTTCACGGACGCGATGATGCGGCCTGGGGCCATCGTGGGGGCCGTGGGCTATCCCCGCCCGGCGCTCGGGTCGTCGGCGTCCGCATCGTCGGCGCTCGTGAACGGCCACGGCCACGGTCACGGCCAAGCGCCGACGCACGGGCCCGGCAGCCATGCGTTCAAGGCCGAGCCCGAGGACGACGACGAGGTCGATGAGATGCTGCGCGACAACGAGGCCGACGACCCTGCGACCCGCCGCCGCAAGTTCCTCGAGCGCAACCGCCAAGCTGCGCTCAAGTGCCGTCAGAAGAAGCGCAAGTGGCTCAGCAATCTGCAGACGCACGTCGCGGTGCTGAGCGACACGAACGTCGCGCTGCGGCAGCAGGCCGCCGCGATGCGTGACGAGGTCCTGCGTCTGCGCGCATCACTGCTCGCGCCCCCGAGCGTCGGCTGTCCCGTCGCGCTCGCGAATGCCGTCGACACGGCCCGCATCGCTGCCTCGGAGCGCCTCGTCGGCGCCCATGTCTGGGACCTGTCGCGCTACGAGCCGGGGCCGGGCACCGGGGCCGCCAAGCCTCGTGGCTACCAGCGCAACAAGAATACGGCCCTCGCGCAGTATCAGCAGCAGCAGCAGCAGCATCAGCAGCAGCAGCAGCAGCAGCAGCAGCAACAACAGCAACAACAACAACAGCAATAATTCGTTGTGTGACGCTCTCTCGTGTTGTAGTGTGGATCGTTGCCGACCTGCTCCTTGCATGTACACCTTGTTATGAATTCCATGTGCCTTCGCCTCGCGCGTTTTTTTTTTCTTTGGCCTCGAGCTGGTGGGTCGGAGTCACCGGGCCCTGCTGATCGCGGCGATCCGTCGATCCATGCAGGCGGCACGGGATTTTTTCTGGATGCCTCTGGATGATCTCATTGTTGCTTCACGGATGCGCGTCATTGGACGCGCATCCTCTCCCTCGGGGTGATCCCCGCCACATGGGCCCATGGGCGGCTGCAGCGTGGTGCGCACGATGGCCGGCGCCGGTCCCGACGACCCACTGGGTGCTGGCGGGAGGCCGCCGCGTCGCCCGGCCTCCGCTCCGCTTGACCCGGCTCGGCCGACGCTCCGCGACGACGAGGAGACGGCCGGCGCGGCCGATCGCGGAGGCGGGGCCGAAGGCGGGGCCGTCGGCCGGCGCGCGCCTTCCACGCGCCCCTGGCCGCGCGATCGTCGTCGCGATGGCCATCGCCCTCGTCGGCGGCAGCAGCGAGGCGCCGCATGCGGCGGCAGCGCGGCCGGCCCTTGCCGCGGCTCGACGGCTTCCCCGCGGGCACGCCCCTGCGTCCTGATGCCGCCCCCGAGGGAGCACGAGCCGAGACGAGGCGCGTGCGCCGTCGGCAGCGGATCGCGCGAACGCGGCCCGTCATGGCCGCGGTGATGAGGATGAGGATCGGGTGGATGCCGCAGCGCCGTGCGGGCGGGTCCGGCGCGGTGGGGATCGGGTCGGAAGCGACGTGGCCGGCCGTTGGGATGGTCCCTGCGAGGGCGATGCGTCTGCTGCGACGTCGCGACCCCCGCCAGACCCAGACCCAGACCCAGCCCCAGCGCCGCCAAGCCCCCGCCAAGCACGACGGGGTTGGCCCTGTCCGCCGCGCACACCCGCCAGAGATCATCCTCGGCATGGCCGTCGTCTCGGCCGCTGCCGCGGCCAGCGCGAGGCGGTTCCGGCTGGCGGCGCGCTCGCTCGCTCGGGTGCCCCGCGGACGCGTCCGCGGCGGGAGCGACGGGCCGGCCGAGCGGGAAGACGGGCGCCGCACCACAACAACCGGGCGCTGCAGCAGCCCAGTTCAAGTTCCGCTCTGGCGGGACGGCGGCCAGGCCAGGCCGGGACGGGCGCGCACGCCGCGCCATCACAACGGCCGCCCCGCGGCGCGCGGCGCTGGTCCGGCAGCGTTCTCGGCACGCCTCGCGCGCCGGGCGGTGCGGGTGGCCGCCGGCAGCGGTGGCGGCAAGGGATCGCCGGCCCCCTTCGCGACCGCCGCCGCCGCCGCCGCCGCCGCCGCCGCCGCCGCCGCCGCCGCCATCCCCGCAGCAGCTACCGCCATGACGGCGGCCGAGCCGTGAGCGGAGAGCGAATGGGCCGAGGGGCCACGGCCGTACGGGACGCGCGGTGCCGTTCGCCGGCCTGAGGCACGAGCGTCCGAGCGTCCGAGCGTCCGAGCGTACGGGCGCACGAGCGTCCGAGACCATCCGGCAACCAGGGCGGCGGCCGAGGACGGCGACGTCCACGCGACTGTTTTATATAAACGGAGCTTCGGGGACCTTGCGATGATCGACGGGTCACGTGGCCCATCCACTGGCCCTCCCGTGCTAGCATCCCGTGGATCGTGCAGCCCGCGTCAGGACGGCGTCGGCAGGGGGCATGCCGGCCAGTGCTTGTGGCTATTTTTTTCTTCTTGTTCGGCCGATCCGATCGCCTGCGCCGACTCGTGCATGCGCATCTGCGTGCCTCGATTGTTTCGTCACTGGCGGATCATCGCCGTTTCATCTTCATTCATTTTCATCCGTAACCCAATTCTTAATTCATCGACGCGTGTCGTACGCCGCGGAAAGACTTCATACCGGTGTTCCTTCGATCGCAGCGACCCCTGTGCCGCACGCTTGGAGCGCCGTTGCCCATTTTTTTGTCATCCTTGCTGCCCCTCGCTGTCCGCCTCAGCCGCCACGTGCTGGCTACCCCCCGTTGCCGATCCGTTTGCGGCTTGCGGCACGCCTCCCCTGGCTCCGCCCCACGCGTCTCGCCTTGCCGTCGGCTCCGTTTCAGGATGCTCGCCGCCTCCCTGAGTACTGCCAGCGCTAGCAGCAGCAGCAGCAGCAGCAGCAGCAGCAGCAGCAGCAGCAACGCCAGCAGCAGCAACAGCAGCACGACGCCCAGGAGTGCCGGCGACGCGCTCGCGTTGCTGACGCACGCACCCATGGCCTCCTCGCCGCTGGCGTCCCCGGTGGCGTCGCCCACCCCGGCCGCCGCCGGCGCGCCGCGCGCCGCCAAATCCCGCCGCTCGCTGCTCCGGCCCTTCGGCCGCCATCCGACGGTCGCCGCGACGGCCCGCCGTGCGGCCGCCCACGCCCACGCCCACGCCCACGCCTCGGCGCCCGCCTCGCCGCTCCCGACGTCGGCCGCGCTGTCGGGACGTCTGAGCAGCGTCCAGCGAGGGGCGCCGCCGCCGCCGCCTCAGCGCAGCGGCTCGGGAACCGACCTCACGGCGCACCGCGCCACGCTGTGCCCCCGTGCTGCGGCGGCGTCGCCGATCACGCCTGACGCCGACGGGTGGGACCTCGCGTCCATGCCGTACCTCCCGCGTAGCCACTCGCTCTCGGCCGCGACACGGGCGTTCGACGGGAGCCGGCCTCTGCTCGACGCCAAGCGTGCGGCGTCCTCGGCGCCGTCCGCGCTGCCGTTTGCCGCGGCGTTCTGGCAGGAAGTCTCGGAAACACAGCCCGACCTCTACCAGTTCTACGTGGCGCCCGAGGCCGGCGAGATGGACGCCTCGGCCGTTTCGTCGTCGGCGTCGTCGGCGGCGCCGCCGACCATGCTGCCCGCGGCCACGAGCGCCGCCAGCGCCGCGAGTGACCCCGCCGGGGCCGCGGCCGCGGCCGCCGACGCCACCACGCTCTCCTCAGCCTCCAGCACCCTCTCGGATGATGACGACGACGGCAGCGCCGACAACGATGCGAGGATGACGGACGCGGCACCAGCGACTCGCGCGATGGACGACATGGAGCTGCTCGGCGTGCTGCCGGAGCTCCGACGACTCCAGCAGGTTCTGCGCGACGAGCGCCCGCGCCTGCCGCTGGCCTCAGCGCCGGCGGATGCCCCGTCCGCCCCGATGGCCGTCGATGCCACGCTGACGACCACGACGGCCGTGCTGACGTCGACGACGGCCCCGTCGCCGGCCACCGTGGCGCGCCGCAGCCCCGCGCGGCCGCATGTCATGCCCATCTGCACGACCTTCCCCTCGGCCGCGGCGGCCGCCGCTGCGGCCAGCGCTGCGGCTGCTTCTCCGGTGGACGCGTCGGATTCGGCCTCCGCATCACCGGTTCTTCACGCCCGAACGCGGTCTCGCCACGCGGCCGCGGCGGCCGCGGCCGCGTGTGCCACGCCGCCAGGCACGCCGCTGATGGGCACGCCGACGCCTGCTTGGTCGCTCCAGCTGCTGCTCGCGCCGACGGCGGCCAACACCCCCACGACGGCGACCGCCGCAGCCTCGCCCTGTGTCGCCGCCGCCGGCGGCCCGGCGCATCGCCACCCGCGCCGCGCCGCGCCGACGCCCGACGCGCTCTCCCTCGCGCTCTCGGCGGTCGCGCGCGAGGCCCGCGCGGCCGTCAACGGCGGCTCTGGCGGTGGCCCTCGCGGCGGCGGTGGTGGTGGCGGCGTCGTCAGCCCGCCCTCGACCTCGACGCTCTCCCCGGCCTCTGTCTCGGACGTCACGCCGCACCGGTTCGCGCTCGACGCTGACGTCGATAGGATCATGCCGGCGGTGGATCCCGCGCGCAGCATCCAGGTCGTGGTGCCATCAGACGATGCCCTCATGGCGCCCCTGGACGCCGTCGCCGTCACGATGCCCGTTTCCCCGACCCTCTGCAGCGTTCTGCCCGCGGCTGCCGTTGCGGCCGCCACTGTGGGGGCTCCCGCCGTGGACGCCGGTGCCACATCGCCCTCCCCGGCCGCCTCGACGACGTCGCCATCGCTGTCGCCGTCGCTGACCCCGACAACGGCGATCGTGACGCCCGTCAAAGTGGGCACGCGCCGGCTCCCGCCACACCTCTCGCGGCTCGCGCATCTGCGCATCGACCTGCCGGCGCGCGCGCCGGTCTCCCCGTCGCCCGCCGCCTCGCCCTCGGCGGGTCTCGCCTCGCCGCAGTCGCCCTGCGTCGGCGTCACGGGCGGCCTCGCGCCCCCGCCGCCGTCGGCGACCCTCGTGCCGGGCCACGACACCGGCGACGCGGCGCTGACGGCCGCGCTCGCCGCCGTCCGCATGCAGGCGCTGGCGCAGGCGTTTGCCGCGGCGTCGTCGTCGTCGCCCGCGTCGCCGTCGCCCGCGTCACCGTCGCTCACGCTAGCGTCGTTCCCGGCGACGCCCGTCATGAGTCCCTGCACGCCCCGCAACACGCCCGCGATGGCGTACGCCGCGTCCGCGGCCGGCAACGCACGCGCCCCGCCCGCCGGTCTCGCGGCGATGGCGCAGACGTCTGTCGCTGGCGCCGTGCCGGCGCCCCAGCTCCAGCTCCGTCTGCTCGCCCACCAGCAGCAGCACCCCGCCTCCGGCGACGCGCGGAGCGTCGCGAGTCCCGAGTCGGGCGTCGCCAGCGCGCCGCCGACCCCGACGCTGTGGCGGCCTGGGTCGGGGTTCAGCGCCGGCGCCGTCGAGCCGCCGCCCAACACGCCGAGCAGCCCGTGGATCAAGGGCGGGCTGAGCCACGCCGTTCCACTGGGCGGCGCGTGGTGGCCCGGCGCCGCAGCGAACAGCACCGGCAGCGGCGGCAGCCATGGCTTAGACGATGGCATGCTGGACATGAAGCCGTTGAGTTCGCCCGCGCTGATCGCGTTGGCGGCCGAAGGCAGCGCGTCGGCGTCGTCGTCGGGGCTGGCATCGCCCTCGCTGCTGAGTCTTGATGCGCCCGAGCTGGGCTGGCCCTCGGCGCGCTAGGGGTTCACATGATGACTGTGCTGAGCTATCTGTTGCATCTACGACGATTTTCTCGGGTCTTTGTTGTTCTTGTGGTCGTTGGGTCTGCATGTCTGGATTCGGCTCAGCGCCCGCTGGGCCGCTGGGGCGTTCATTTGGTAATGATGGGTAATAGGACCAACCAGGCTGCGAACCCGGGGGCCCATGCGGCAGATACGCCTGTGCGCCAGGGTGGATATCCGATGAACCCTCGGGTCCTCCGTTTCCATTTGCGTTGGCCGCACCCGCCTGGCCTGGATAGAATGGGTGGAAGGGAGCTCCGGACAGGATGGTGCCGCTCGGATTCGGCCCGGTATACAAACGTTGAGGGGGTACCAGTGGTAAAGGCGGTGGGCTTGAGCCGACAACCGACCAGAAATCGTTTTCCTTCGTAACCTCGTTGGCCTGGCTTAGGGTGGGGTCCGTCGGAAACGGGGATGCCGATGTCCAAGTGGCCGTGCACGTGGTCATAATCACCATGATGGCGAGCGAACGGCCGAGGGACATCATCATGAACCACATGATGATTGTCGCCGTCACGCAGGCGCGAAGAGACTGGCAGAGACAAACAAGCTGAGGGACAGAGAAAGCGAGACAGGCAGAGAGACAAAGGGCTATTGAGAGATATCGGAAGGGAGATATTGGGAGAGATTTACGACTACGATGAATGGAGAAATGCTCAGGAGGAGCGGCGTGGCAGGCTGCTGACGATTGGCCGTGGTGGCGGTGCCGCGGCCTTCATCAGGCAGGTGGGATGGCACGGAGGTCGGTGTAGATACCGTGGCCGCCGTTCCATCCATCTACCATCACACTACGCTCACCAAGGTGAACCATTCTATATCGCTTTCCTTTATATATCGTTACATCTAAAGCGGCTTGTCGGGTTCACGCTGCCGTGCGGCGGAGTCGGGAGGCCATTGTGCGACCGTGACTGAAACCGTCCGCCACAAGAGCACGGACCAGCTTGGCAACTCCGCTCGGCTATGTAACAAGCCGAGGGCGGGTGCTACGTGCATCGCTCGAACCCGACTAGTGATATCACTAGCCTCACGCGCGCCCATCGCTGTCTAAGCATCAGACGGTACACCCTACACCCTAACCGACCCCCTGCCCTCCGTGGTGGCCCCCAGCGGTCCCCCACAGAAGCATTCGATTCATCGCCACATGAGCTTGCGGACCACGGGCCGCAGCCGCGCTTGCCCCGGGTTGCGGCACAGCGCTATCGGTCCGACCCATGAGGTTAGGCAGCGTCGGATGTTCAACGCGGCAGTGAGGTCGCGGTTCACGAGCTTGTAGGGGGTCGCTTTATACCACCGCAAACCTCGAACCACGGTCCCCTGGCACCGACGTGGACCGGGTTTCAGGTCCACATGCGTCTAAGCATACACGGTCTCGCCGACCGGGGCTGGCCGGCGTCGGCTCGGCCGGGGAAACATGAAGGTCGTGGTCCGAGGTTTGCTGTGGTGTAATTCCTCTGGGCAAGTTGAAGTGAACCACAGTCTCGCTGCCGCGTTGAACTAAGAGCATGCGCGCTGCCTCGGTGGGGGATCCCACGGAGGGCATGGTGTGCGTGTTGGGTCAGTATATGCGCGACCGCGTTACACTCAATCTTCGGGCGATCGGCGCCACTCTCGAAGGGACCGGACGGTCGTGTCGTCGCTGCTAAGCCGCAGTGTCGGGGTTTTGGGGGCCGAGGGCAGAGAGGTGAGGCCAAGCCAATCGGCTGCGCCACCGGCGCCGGACCACGAGCGGCCCCGTACCTAGAACGGCGGAACGGCGGAACATTCGCTCGGACGCCAGTGGATTCGACTGATGCTGATTCGACGTGGCATCAAACCTTCAACAAACAGGCGGACCACGTGGACGCTATCGATGGCCACTGCGACGTCGCTCGTGTCATCGCAATCGTCGTGTCCTTCGCAGAAGCATGCGAGACGAGCGCATCCTGCCGGGTCAAGCCCGGTGATTCCGCCGCGCCCTGTGATACGCCGGCGTCTGATACCTTCTTTCCAACTCTGACTCAGCCGCCTCACATCACCGGGCAGGGGCAGTCGATCCATATCGCCGACTTATCGCTGGTACGATCGACAGGCTCGGATCGTCTGGTGACTCGCGTGGTAGGTAATCACCTGATCCGCGCCGTCGCGCTTTCCCCAAACTCCGCTCGAGGCGCTGCCGCCGTCGCCGTCACCATGACGAGCTCACTCAAGAAAAAGAAAAACTCCAAGGACTTCAAGAAGAAGAAAGTCAAACTCGGTCGCAAGCTCGAGCCGCAGGTCCTCACGAAAGTCAAAATCCAGACCAAGCAAATCGCGCTCCCGCAGCAGAAAGCCGTTCAGTACCAGAATGCAAACGCAGCCGTCTCGCTCGCCGCCGCGGCGCTGCCAAAACTGAAGCAGCGCACGGCTGCGACCGCCGTACCGACCGGCAAGCGGGGAAGGGATGACGATGCGGCTGCGGCCGCCGCTCCGCCCGCGGGCGCCGCCGCTGCCAAGGCCGCTGCCGCTGCCAAGACCGCCGCCGTCAAGACTGCTGAGCCGACGGCGGCGGCCCGTGCGGCGAGCCAGCGTCACGGGCCCGCCGCGGTCACTCGCGCCGACGCGCAGTCCGCCGCGAAGCGTCTCAAGGGCGCGCAGCCAACGTATGCGCAGCGGGACGCTGACGGCGACGGCACGGCGCCCATCACGAGCGGCCATGCCGACAGCGACTTTGCCGCGATGGACGGCGTGATGGGCTCGACGCTGCTCACGGATGAGCAGCTGCTGGCGCGGCCCGAGGTGTGGCGCCAGCGCGTCGCGGACCAGCTCCAGAAGACGGGGCACTACACGGCACACACGCGCAAGGAAGCGCTGCGCGCGCTGCAGACGCTGCTGGAAACGAAGCCGCTGCCGCGGCCCGAGCACCGCGCCCGCCGCATCGACCCCTACCGGATTGCGCCGCTGGCCCTCTGCCAGCCGATCCTGAAGCGCATGCTGGACGAAGACGCTGGCGTCCGCGTGGCGGCGTTTCACGTGCTGGAGCACGTGGTCACCAGCCACGGCGCCGCGGCGGGCCGGCACCTGGCCCCCGTGCTGCCGCTCGCGCTCGCGACGACGCGCATGGCCATGTCGCACATCCAGGCAGACGTCCGCGCCGACGCCGTCCGCTTCATGACCCTGTGGGTCACACACTTCGCCGACCGCGTCGCCGAGAGCCGCGCACTCGCGGTGCTGCTGGACCTCGTCTCGGATCTGCTCGCGTACACGCTGCAGCTGAACGGCACCCGCACGCTCGAGCTTGGGGGCCTCAGCCGCGAGAAACCTGCCGCGGCGAGTGGCAGCGCCGCCGCGGGGCAACGGCCCAAGTCGCGCCGCGCGGGCGGTGGCCTCGCGTCATCCGACAAGGCCGCGACGCAGCTCGTCGTGATCCTGCGCCTCGCGCAGAAGCTCTTCCGCCTCGTCCAGGGCAAGACCGCCACCAGCGCCGAGGCCGCGACGGCCGCGGCGACGGCCGCCGCCGAGGAGCGCGCCGACGGCCGCTTCCACCACTGGAGCGCCCCCATGTCGCAGGTGCTCGCGGACGGCGCTGAGACGGCGCTCGCCGTGCCCAGTCCCGCGCAGGCCCTCGGCCTGGTGAGCGCCGCGCCGTCCGCGGCCGCTACGGTCACGTCCGCCCCCGCCGCGGCGCCGTCCCATCGGTACGCGATCGTCGAGACGCCTCAGTTGGCGCAGAGCCGCGCCCACGAAACGGACCGCCTGCGCCGCCGCCAGCAGCAGCAACGCCAGTCAGGCAGTCTGCAGGTCGTCCGCCAGCAGGTGCCCCTCGCCACGCGTCTGCCGACCGCGCAGCGGCTGTTCCCCCTGCTCATCCACGTCTTTCTCGAGAGCAGCGCTGTCGTGCTCGAGGCGCAGGGCAGCGGCGGCGCGGGCGGCGCCGCGGCCGCGGCTGCCGCGATCCATGTGCCGCTGCTGAGCCAGGTCATTGCGCTCTTGGTGGACGTCACGGACTACTTGCTGTCACCGTGCGACGGCGACGCCGTCGCCTTGACAGAGCCGGCACCGCCGCCGCCCACGACCGTCCTCGCCGCGGGCGCGAGCCGTGTGGCTGCCATGGGCAGCGACACGATCCGCCAAAATGCCGCTGCCACGATGGCCGACGCCTTGACCGCGTGGCAGCACGCCGCATACGTGCTCATTCAGCGCCATGTGTTGCCGCTGTTCCCCTTGCAGCGTGCCATGTTCACCGGCCCCATGGGCGCGGTGAGCGTCGTCGATGACGACGCCGAGAAAGGCGAGGCCGCCCTTAGCGTGGCCGCTATGCTGGATGCCATGAACCTCGGCGTCTGCCGCCTGTTGACCGAGTTCTGGAAGGCCAACGAGGCGCTGGCGGCGAGTACGGCGGCGCCTGCGAACGCGTCGAGCACGGCGGTGACCGCCGACGCGGCCGCCTCGAAGCGTACCATCAAGAAGATAGGCAGCGTGCTCGCGCAGCTGCTGCACCTCGATACCGCAGAGAGCCGCGGGCGCGCCATGCCGCCGCCGTCGACGCTGCGTGGCATCCTGGCCATCCTGGACGCCGTGCAAGCGATCCCGCCCGCCGGACAGGAGGGAAGCAGCGACGGGGACGACGCCGCGCTTGTTCTCGTGGCAGCTGACCCTGCGTGGCACGCGGCGCTGCTGCCGATCTGGCAGGCACTGCAGGCGCTCGCGGTGCAGTACCCCCTGCAGCGTCCCGGGCGCAGCGGTGCCGAGGCGGACGGGCAGGACGCGACGTCGCTGTGCCACCACCAGCTGTTCCACTGGTGGCGCCGCCAGACGGACCACTGGTTCACGGGGCTGGTGGCCTATGCCGCCGCCGTCGAGGCCGATGCCCGCGCCGGCCAGCCCGCGCTGACGCCGGCCGCCGTCCGCGCCGAGCGCGAGCTGATCCAGCTCGGTCTCGACCTGTTCACGCCGTGGCTCACGAGCCTGCCGAAGCGGCTGTGGCAGCTCAAGGCCGCGGCCACCTCGCGCGCGCAGCCCGTGGCGGCCAGCACCGCGCGGTCGCTCGCGATCCTGGCGTGCATGAACGACGTGATCCGCGACGACCGGCTGCACCGCGTCCACCAGCGCCTCGCCGCCCTCCCCGCGCCGCGGCCGTCCGAGAAGACCGCTGCGGGCCTCCCCGCGCCGATCCAGGTGCCCCAACTCTGGGCGCAGGCGCTGATGCCGCTCTTTGGCATGTACGTGCCGACGACGACGACGACGACGACGACGACGGCCGATCCCGCGTCGAAGGCGTTCCGCGTGGGCCCATTCGCGCGGTTCAGCGCGACGCTGCGCATCCGCACGGCCGAGACGGTCGCCGCGTGCTGCACGCGCGCGCTGCGCCACGCCGTCGCCGCCACGGCGATCCGGCAGGGCGACGCCGCGTCCGCGGCGGCCGCCGACGCCGCGCTGCAGGAGGTACGCGCCGTCGTCGAGCACGTTTGGACCCACATCGAGACGGCACTTGCGGCGCTTGCCGCGACCGACGCCGAGACTACGACGGGCGCGGCGGGCGCGACGTCGGCGCTGCCGCCGTCCGATGCGGCGGCCCTGCGCAGCGCCACGGCGTACATCGTGTTTCTGCGCGAGGCGGTCGTGGGCCCGGTGCTGGCGGCAGCGACGGTCGATGCGCTCACGGTCGTGCCGCGCTAAGCCGCTGCCGAACGGCCGTCTGTGCTCGTCACATCGGAGCGTCCCGTGGACGGGATCGATGGGACGATCGATGGGACATGCGAGTAATATTTATAAAAAATAGTCGTCGATAGGGCCGTCGATAGGGTCGTCGATAGGGTCGCTGTCGTCGACGCGATCACCTTCGTCGCCGTTAGCGCAGGGAGGCCGAAGCACCCGAGAGGAACGTCTCGGCATGGTGCTGCGCCTCATGCGCATCAGCATCCGACTCGGCATCCGACTCGTCGTCCGAGTCGGCGATCCGCGCGGACGGCGCCGCCGCCGCCACGACTTGGGCCGGCACGCCGTCGCTCAGCACATCGTCATCCGTTTCCCCGAGCGCGGCCGACATGTCGAGCGGCGACGACGGCGCCGTCGCCGTCAAGGCCGCCGCGGGATCGACCGTCTCCGCAGCGGGGGTCTCGCTCGTCGGAGTCCCGGTGGGCACCGTGGCGGTCGATGCGAACGCGCGCTGCTGGGCGGCGGCGGCGTCCGCGGCTTGCCGCGAGGCGCCGGGCGTCACGACTTCCTGAATCGGGTCCTCCGCCGGCATGGCGGTCGAGACGGCGGCCGGGACGGCGGGCGCCGCCTGCCCCGTCGTCGGCGCGGGCGGCGCCGACGACGATGGCGCGACCCCCGCGCTCGCGGCGCCCGGCTGCACGCGCAGCTGGCGGAAGGCCCGCACCGGGACGCCCGCGTCGTCGTCGTCGATGCCGTCGGCCGCCACGCCGGTCTCGCCCTGGGCCGTCTCGAGCGGCGGCGGCGGCGGCATGTGCGCGTCGGGTTCGGCGGCCGCCGCGGCGAGCGGCGCGGGCGTGTCGTCGCCGTCAGCTGCTGCTGCCGAAGCACCGTCCGTCGGCACGTCGATCCCAACGTTGCGCAGCATGGCGTCGCGGAACTCGACGAGGTGCGGGGGCACGCCGTGGCCGCCGTGGCCCTCGACGTCGGCGGCATCAGCGACGGCGTCGCCGTA
This sequence comes from Caulochytrium protostelioides, assembly GCA_003615045.1. Lineage (NCBI taxonomy): Eukaryota > Fungi > Chytridiomycota > Caulochytriomycetes > Caulochytriales > Caulochytriaceae > Caulochytrium > Caulochytrium protostelioides. Next base: position 25,915 of record ML014237.1, on the reverse strand, counting down.
CTGTGCGCGGCGGCGGCGGCGGCCCTCCTCCTGGAGGCGCGCGAGGGCGAGGCGGTTGCGGTCCTGGCGGTCGCGCTCGTCCTGCTTCTGCCGGGCGCGCTCGGCGTTCTCGGCGTCCATGCCGCCGGCGGCCCACGCGTCGACCTGGGCGCGCTCGTTCGGGAACACGGGGCGCTCATCGAGGTGGGTGAGGCGCGGGCACGCCGCAATGAGGCGGCGTCGATAGTTGCGCACGCGCGGCACGAAGGGGTTGCCCGCCAGGTGGACGACGGCGAGCGCTGGCATCCGCGCGAGCACGTCGTTGATCAGCGCCTCGATCTCGGCGTCGGTCAGGTCGAGCCGGTTGTGGCTCAGATCCAGGACCGAGAGCTCGGCGCAGGCCGCGAGGCTCCGCACGTCGTCGAGGGTGCGCAGGTAGTTGTGCGTCGCGGTGAGCGTGTGCAGGCGCGGTAGGGGGTCGGCGACGCCGTCAAGGGTCTTGAGCAGATTGTGACTAATGTTGAGCGTGTCCAGGGCTGGCAGCGGCGTCATGGCCGCGAGCGACTCGACGCAGTTGTTCTGAGCAAAGAGGCACTTGAGCGTCGCGGCCTGCGCCTCGAGGTTCACGAGCTTCCCGATGCCGTTGCCCTGCAGCCAGAGCGTCTTGAGGCCCGTGTACGCATCGAGGTGGTCGATCTGCGTGAATCCCTTATACTGGAGGTAGAGCCGGTCGTTGAGCGATGGCGTCTGGTAGAGCTTCTGCTCCTTGCAGTGCAGCCGCAGCAAGCGCGGGGTCATGAGCAGGTTACTAGAAGCATCGATCGTGAAGGTATACCAAAACAAAAAACGGTGAGCGTTGCTGATTGGCACGGCGGCGTCACCACAGCCATCGCGCGAGAAGACCGGTGATGCGCCGGCAGCGGCTGCCGCGGTCGACTTGTAATCCAGGCACTTACCCGTGGTCATCGTACTCCTTGCCCTCGCGGCGCCACAGGAGGTAGTCATCGCCGGACGTGAACGGCTTGAGCGGTTGATCGACGCCGCGCAGACTGAACGACTTGAGCGGCAGCGCATTCAGCGTGGCCGTCGTCGCGTCGTCTGCCGCGGCGTCCGTGGCGGCGCTCGCGATGGTGTCCGTGGCAGCAGCGGCAGCGTCCGTGGCGGCGTCCGTCAGCGGCGGCGCGTCGCTCGAGCGAGTGCCGCTCTCGGCGGCGGCGGGCACCGAGGCCTGCGGCGCCGCCATGGGCTTGTCGGCGGCCAGCATGCTGCAGGGCGACTCGAGGGGTCGGCAAGAAGAGCGCAGGGATCGATGATCAGACGCTGCGGAAACGATGGCGAAGCGGGCTCGAGGGACGATGCAGAATGCTGACTCGCGCGCGGGCGCTGGAGCAGCTAGAGCGGGAGGCGGCACCCTGACGGGTCGGGCGTGATCTGGGCGGGGACATCGCTCTTGCCGATCGGCCTTGTCGAACTAGCCTTCGGCGGGCCAGAGACCATACCTGCATAAGACGGCTCGGACACGGACGACGGACCCGTGGTCTTGGCGGGTGGGCCACGGCCAGACGACTCTAGAGGCGTGTCCAGATCTCGCCGGCGGTATGCGGCCGTGGCGGCGGCCGCCCGCCGCTTGCGCAGCGCGCCTCGAGGCCCCGCGGCGCGAGAGGCCTGCTAGCGGCGATCGGCAGGTGTGCCGCGCTTGCTGGCGCCCTCGGCCGCTGCCCTTTCCGCAACGTGGGCAAGACGGCCAACGCAGGGTGGCGCAGCACGCCTGGACACGTTGTGACCCCGCCGATCGGCGCTTCCGATGCCTCGTGTGTGTTAGCCGCGTCCGGACCACCCGCGCCGCCTGGTCGTCGTCGTCGTTCCCAGCGCCATGCGATGCCCTTCGCGTTCACTTGATCATGATGTTATTTTTAGTGTGACTGCCGTGAACACGAACAAACGGGCGTGTTTGTTTTACGCGTCGCTGTCGTAGTCGTCGTCGGCGACGAGACCCTCGGCGCTGCCGCCTGCCACGTGCGGCGCCGGTAGGCCGAGGACTTCGCGGTCGGGGAACTGCTGCTGCAGCAGGCGCTCGCGTTGCTCGGCCTGGACGAGGCACGCCGCGACGGCGTCCGACTTGGCGAGCTGCCGCGGCGTCTCGCCCTGCTGGTTGGCGATCTGCAGACTCACGCGCGGCTGCGCCGGCTGCGCCTCGTTCAGCATCGCGGCGACGAGCCGCTCGACGGCGGCGAGGTGCCCGCCCCAGGCAGCCATGTGAAGCGGCGTGTCGCCGAGCCGGTTCTGCGCGTGCAGCTGCGGCGGCGGCGACGCGCCCAGCAGCTGCGCGACGACGTCCGCGTGCCCGCCGCGCGCCGCCCAGTGCAGCGGCGTCTGGCCGCCGCGGTCGAGCGCGTTCGCGCTGACGCCCGCGTCCAGCAGCTCCTGCACGAACGCCCCGTTGCCGCGCTTCGCCGCCTCGTGCAGCGGATTCTCAATCGCCGCCGTGTTCTCGCTCACGTAGTTCGCCGGCACGAGGCCCTCGGCGGCGTCCGACGCCGACGGGTCCGCGCTCCGCCGCGCGCGCAGCCATCCGGACGCCGCCGGCGCCGCGGACGACGACGGGTCGGCGCCGTCGAGAATATAGAGCACATCGCCCTCGCGGAAGCTGAGCTCGTCCTCGCGCTGCGCCGTGTAGTCGTAGAGGGCGCGCAGCACGGTCACGTTGCGGCGGCCTGGCCGCGTGGGCCTCGGCGGTGGCGCAGCCATGGCGATCGGAACAGGGAGGGGAGACCAACCGTCGCGTCGGTGGGAACGCTCCCGCTAGGCCAAGCCGGAGCGGCGGCAAAAGCGGGTGCTGGGCGGTCGCGCGTAGGATCGCTATCAGAAGCCGACGCCGACCACGTTCGCGGGTCCTCCGACCAACGGGTTCAGCTCGAGGATGCACACGGGACAGCAGCAGAGGCCATGAGGCGCATCACACGTGACGGCAGAGTACTGGTTCTGGTGCGGTGCGATCTGACGCGATGCGAGGTGATGGATCGAATACGCTGCTTTCCACGTGGTCCAGGACGCGATAGGTGCGGGAGATGTCATTGTTCAGCGCGGCCACGCGCCGCCCGTTCTAGCGAAAGGGGGTGGATGCTGAAGCGCGGCCGAGATCCGCGCGTCGGTCGACCCTGCCGACCTTGTTTTTCCTTTCTCCTGTTTTCGTTGTTCGCGCAGGGTGGGTGCACCCGCGAGGCCAGCCACGTGCCGTCAGGGTCGGCGGCGACGGGTTCGGGCTATCGCATCGATGCTCGGAAGCACGCATGCCATGCGATGCGGTGGCGATCCATCCTTGCTCATCACCCGCGCATCTCCGTATGACCTCCGTACGGCCATCATGGGCCCAGGACCATCGAGTCCTTCCTTCATCAATTTCAAGAGCGATTCCACCATCAACGATCTCCTGTGGGCCTGCGGTGCGCGTCGGCAAACCCCTCAAGAAAGGTCCTCAACAAGCTGACTCAGGGAATCGCCAAAACAAGAGTTGTGTGATTCAAATCCATGGGAGATCATGTAAAAAAAAAGAATTAGAGCACGCCGTGACGACCACCGCGAGAGCGACGACTAGAGCTGAACCGATTCGAGAATCTTTTCGCAGATCTCCTTGTAGTCGCCCGAGGACCCGGCGACACGCTTGAAGCGCAGACCGTGCAGGTTCTTGAGACGCGGCAGCTTGCAGACTTCGATCTCGAACTTGACGGGCTCCGGCTTCTCGACCTGCGCCGCGGGGTTCGACCACACGCACTCGAGCTGGTACGGCGTCACCGTCTTGAACGCAAAGCGGTGCCGCGTCGCCAGCGCGACGACGGCCTTGATAATCTCCTCGGGCGGGCGCGACGACGTCGTGTTGCTGTTGAACGTGAACCGCAGCGACCGCGGCTTGTTGTCGTCGACCATGCCCACCGAGTCGCGCGGCGTCGCGGTCGTCTCGCCGGCGCCGGCGCCGCCCGCGACCACCGGCATCCCGAGCGCCGCCGCGTCCGACTGCCGGCGCCCGCGGCCGCGCAGGATGCCCACAATCGTGTTGTGCCGCTTCCGCGTCGGGTCCGTGTCCGCGTCCTCGCCCGCGCCGAGCTCTTCGTTGTCCTCCAGCACGCGAGGCCCCGCGCCGACGATGCCGATCCGCGACGCGGGCCGCGCTTCCTCCGTCGTCGTCGCGCGCGCGTGCACGCCGCCGTGCGGCGCCGCCGCCGCGCCGTGCGCGCCGGACGCCGGCGACTCCGACGCGTTGTCGCCCGCGGCGCCCGCGGCGCCCGCCGACGTCGCCAGCTTCGGCGCCTCGGCGTCGCCGACCGTGAAGCGGCGCTTGCGCGCCTTGGCGACGGCCGCGGCGGCCGCCGACGCCGTCGAGGTCGCGCTCAAGGCGGGCACGGCGGCCGTCGCGGAGGTCGTCGACGTGGGCGTCGCGGCCGTCGGCGACAGCGTCGTCCCCGTGGTGGCATGCGCATGGTTGCCCATGGCGCCCGGCGCGGCGCCGGCGAGCAGGGGCAGCGGCGCGTCCTCGTCGATGCGGCCCATGATGGGCTTGATGGCGGCGGGCTTCTCGCTGCTGTGCTCGGCGCGGTGGGCGGCGGCATCGGCGGTGGCCTCGACGTCGGACCCGATGTGGCCCTTCGCCTGCTTCTCGTAGTACAGCAGGTAGTAGATGGCGGCGACGTCGTCAAAGACGTCGTCGGCGAGCGCCTTGAGGACGGTCGCGCGGTCGAGATGGTACTTGACCTCCATCACGCGGATGACGGCGTCGTCCTGGTCGACGCGCTCGCTGACGTCCTTCTGGATCGGGGACTCAGCGCAGCCCTCGTTGATCCACGGGTCGTCCACGACGATGTCGAGCGCGTGGCGCTTCGAGGGGTCGCGCACGAGGAACTTGCGGAGCAGCTTCTCGCACGCGTCCGAGAGGTAGAAGGGGATGCGGTACTTGCCGCGGCAGACGGACTCGCGCATCTCCTGGAGGTTCTTGCCGTCGAACGGGAGGCAGCCCGTGGTCAACACGTACAGGATCACGCCGATGGACCAGATATCGACCTCCGGTCCCGTGTAGCGCTTGCCCTGGAAGAGCTCGGGCGCCGCGTACGGCGGCGATCCGCAGAACGTGTCGAGCTTGCTGTCGGGGTCGTAGTTGTTGCTGAACCCAAAGTCCGCGATCTTGATGTCCAGGTTGTGGTCCAGCAGCAGGTTTTCGGCCTTCAAGTCGCGGTGGATGATGCGCTTCTTGTGGCAGTACGACACGGCCGACAGGATCTGACGGAACTTGGCGCGCGCCTCCTTCTCCTTCATCTTGCCGTGCACCACCAGGTAGTCATACAGCTCGCCGCCCGACGCGTGCTCCATCACGAGGAACAAGGTCGACTTGGTCTCGATGACCTCGTACAGCTTGACGATGTTCGGGTGGTGCAGCAGCTTCATGATGCGGACCTCGCGATACAGCTTGCTGAGCTTCTTTTCATCGAGCTGCGTCTTGTCAATGATCTTGATCGCGACCTCGAACCCCGTCAGCTTGTGCTTGGCCAGCTTGACCTTCGCGAAGTTGCCCTCGCCCAGCGTCTTGACAAACAGGTAGTTGCCGATGCTGGGCAGGTTCAGATCGGGGTTGTTGGTGTCGTCCTTGTCGCGGCGGGACGACCGGCTCGCCGGCTTCGCCGGAGCGGTGGTCGCCATGGCGCGTGATGACGAGACGACGGGGTCGTGCGAAGAGTAGGAATAGACAAGGAAGGAACAGACAGACGCCGTATCGCGCGCGTGTTTCTGGAATCCAATAAACAGCACCCACCGTCTCACCAAAGAAAAAAGAAGGGAGAAAGGAAGAAGGAAAAGGATCGGCCAACCGTTGTCTTTCTTTTCGGGAGTGATCCGCCACCGCAGAAGGGGCGCCTGTGGCGTCGAGACGCGGTCCGCAGAACCCAATGGTCCAGGCAGCGACGAGCCGCAGGCGAAGCTCTGGCGGTCGTGATGAGAATGGGCGGCGCGTCAGCAGGAGAGGGTGGGAAGAGGGTCGGCGACGACGCGCGACTCACACCGATGCGGCAGCGATGCGGCAGCGATACGGCGACAAGAACGGCTAGGACGGATCAGCGAAACCGCAGAGTTCCAGTATCTGTCTGGTATCAAGGAAACATCCCACGGATGTGAACATGCGGTTGAGTAACCGATCTGGCGCGTTCGAGTCAAGGCGCAGCGAGAGCGGAGGGCCACACCCAAGGCGCGTCGTCAAAAAAAGACGGCTTATTGAAGCGGCCTCCTGATGGAGCGGACTTACGTGGTCGACTCGGCGGCGCAGACGGCGTCGCCGGGGACGGCGGCGGGCGAGACGGGGCCAGGCACGGCACGGCCAGGCCAGGCCAGGCGGGAGGGGCGGTCGCCTCAGAGATCGGATCTCCGACGGATCTTCACCGAACGGACGCCAACGGGCCGACGGCGGGACGGGCCGACAGGGGGAACCCAGCGTGGCCCACAGCAACACCGAGGAAGCCGCGGCGGGGTCAACGCGATCGACAGCGGCGGCGGCGGCGGCGACGACGGCGACGGCGGCGACGGCGACGACGGCAGCAGCAGCAGCAGCAGCAGCAGCAGCAGCAGGGACGGCACTCGCTGCGGCGGTGGCAGGCGGCAGCGGAAGGCCCGATCCGTGTTGTTGTCGGTGCAACGGCAGCGGCAGATGAAAAGAGGGCACCCAGCTGCAGATCTCAGTCTCCACCACGTGGTTGGCGCAAGCAACATCGACGGCGGCGACAGCGGCGACACGCGAGGGCGCAAGCGGCGCCGAGCGATCGCCAGCATCGCCGATGCCGCGTCCGCCGGTTGGCGATGGATCCCACGACCTCGCCGTTTCTCGGTGCTTATGAAGGCACGAGACAATGCGACGGACCTCTGCGAGCGCGTGCGGCTCATGGCGACCATTGGCACGCTGGCGCTCCCGCGAGGGTATCCGGCGCCGCGCGAGCCGGACCGACCCGCCCCCCGGCGAGCTCCCGCGCCGCGTCCAGCCGGGGTGAGTCCACGACGGCTGCTTCAGATGCGGAGAGGGGAGGACCTGGGAGCCGAACCTGGGGTCGACCTGGGGTCCGCGCCATCCCTCGGCCGGCGGGCGCTTCGATGGCTGCGGTGCGGCATCACCCGACCGGTCGGCCGTGGGCCAGCACTTCTCCCCGCGGCGGCGATGGCGAGTGCGGTCGTCCGCACCCTCGCACGCTCGCCTGGGACCGCACGGGGCTGCCGCCGGCCGGCTTCGCTCACCGCCGGCGGCGCGTCCGATCAGCGCGTCGGAACCCCCACCCACGGTATGAATCTCGCCATCCTGGCTCGACCCCAGGATCGTCGTGGCCGCGGGTGACGCGGGGCGGCTCGGGGTGAGTGCGCGCCGTGCGGGCCCACCGTCGGCCGCTCGGTCGGAGCGATCGGGCCGCCGATCGCTCCGACGTCGCGGGTCGCCGCGCAGATCCGCACGGCGGGTTCGATCCCCGGGAACACGGGAGCTCATTTCACCGGGAGGTCGGCCTCGGGCCGCGGCCGCGCCGCGTGGTGTCGCACGCGTCCCTCCGATGCGCCCTGCCGACGCCGTCACCCGGTGAGGGCGCGTCGGCCGCGTCGGCCGGACGCCCATCGCTCGCCTCACCCGGGCCTGCCGCCTGGACGCGCGCCCATGGACCCCGTCGCCACGTGGCCACGGGGTGTAACCCCCGTCGGGCCTTCACCCGTCACCGAGATCGGACGGGAGAGTGCGATAGGCGACGATCACGATGCCACGAGCGATGGTCGACCGACGACCGACGACCGCCGAAGACGCGAGAGACTCACGGGGCGAGGCCTTCCACGGGGCCGTGGCATGGCGCGCCTCGCCTGGGACAGCGAGCCTCGGGCATCTGGTATCATGAAGGCGGTCCCACTCGCGGCATCCGCGACGCGTGGCATCGGCGTCCGCGACGGCAGTCCGCGGCCCCACCCCTGCAGGGTCAGCTCGTCAGCTCCGCCCTGCCACGATGACCCACGCCGCGCACGGCGCCGGTGCCGTCATCATGGCAACAGACGACCACGGCCAGATGGCGACATCACGAGACGCTCACGAGAGTCCATCGGCGCCGACATCGGTGATGGCCATGAACGGCCCCCGTCGGAGACCGCGTGATTCCCTCATCGCCGGGGTTGTTCCACAGGCCAGATGCATCGCGGCCATGGCGATGACTGAAGGGCCCCCCTCGGAGACCCGCACGAGCGCTCGTTCCCGTGATAAATGCGTCTCGAGGCATCTCGGAGAAGCGCCAGCGGATACCCTGAAACCACCGTCGCTGCCAACGACCCGCGCCTCGGGACGTATGACCCTGCCCGACGCGCCTCGGATGGCCGCGGATCCGCTCATCGCGGCCGCGGTCGCTCGGGATGGCACATCCGGCGAGGCGTCGCGTGGGCGGCTTCATCAGTTGCAGCTTCAGGAGCATGAGAAGCGTCGGCAGCCTGAGGAGGTCCCGACGTGCGTTCCCGAAACACCGCCATCGGGGGGGGGGGGGCGAATGAGCGGCGGTCAGGCCACTCGCGCGACGGTTCCACCGGCGGTGGCGCGGCCGGCGCGGCTGAAGGCCATCCCACCACCGGCGCGCATCGAACACGCCGCGGCGCCGAGGAAGCTGAGAGGCTTCCCCGCGGGTGCTGCGCCACAGCGCGGCCCATGACGAGGGCCCGTGGCCGGGACAATGACGTTGCCGGCGGCGTCATCCGCCTGCGTCTGACGTACGCTCTCGCACCCGACGGCTGCCACGCTACGACCGCGTTCCATTGAAAAGGAACCGAGTCTTTCGTCGCGCCGGCAGCACCGCGCCGTCCCGCTCGACGGCTGGCGCGGCGTCCGCGATCCTAAGCGACGCCCGACCCATCCGCGTGACGGCCGCGCGTCCTCAGGCGATCCCCCGTCGCCTCCGCCTCCGCCTCCGCTATCCCGACGAGACCGCCGTGCTTAACCAATCACCCACCGTCGGACGGCTTTGGCCGGGACGCTGGACGCTTGAAACGGACTCGAACGGAGTCCACCCCGCGCCCACGCGCTGGCGCAACCGCTCGGCCCTCCCGCGCGGCGATCACAGCCGCCCCGCGCCGCGCCGCGCCGCGCCACCGTCGCCCCCTCCTCCGGCAGACCGGGCACCATGGCGTCCGTATCAGCGGCATCGGCAGCGGCAGCGGCATCGGCGGCAGCGGCGGCGGCAGCGGCGGCATCCACCGACTCGCCCGCCGCCGCCGGCTCGGCCCCGGCGCCGCCGGAGACCGGCCTCGCCGCGATGCCGGACGTCGTCACGCTCTGGTTCCACGCCACGGACGTGCCGCTCCGCGACAACACGCCCTTCAAGCGCGCCGCGACGGCCGCGACGGCCGCAGCGGGCAGCGGCGCGGCGGCCGCTGGCGTGGCGGCCGGCACGACCCCGGACGGCGCGGGCTCGCCGGCGCTTCCGCCGGGCGCCGCTGCCGGCGCCGGGGCCCCACCAGGCACGAGCAGCCACCCCCAGAACGCCGAGAAACGCTCGCCGGCGGTGTGGAAGGCGTTCTCGATCGCCGACTCGATCGCGATGGAGGAGCGCTACCGGCAGTACCAGAAGCGGCGGCAGTCCGGCGAATCGATGGCCGGCTTCGACACGAAGGTCAAAGCCAACGAAGACCATCTCTACGAAGTCGATGTCGCCACCAAACAGACGTCGCCCATCTACTGGACCGGCTCCACCTACGAGTGCCGCCGCGGCGTCTGGTTCTACGCGGCCGCCGGCGGGCAGTGGATCCCCTGCGATGATAACCTCACCCGCCAGGTCGAGGACGGGTACCGCAAGTTCCGGCCCTGGATGGACACGTCGCTGCTGCCGCAGCCCTCGGCCGCGACGCCCACGTCCGCGCCGGGCAAGCTGCGCACGCCGGTCCAGCAGGCTGCCACGCCCGCCACGGGCCCCGGCGGCGATCCCGCCAGCAGCCCAACCCTGCCGCCCGCCGCGACGACGACGACGGCGGCGGACCCCGCGCCGTCCTCGAGCACGTCCGGCAAATCGCTGTTCAAGCTGCCCTTGGCCATATCGAGTCTGACCGGTGTCGCCTCGGCGGCATCGACGACGACCGAGACCGCGAAGGATGGGGCCGCGGCATCAACGCGCACGCCCGCCACGACCCCCGCGACGGCGACGGCGACGGCGCCCCCCACGATGACGCCCGCAGCGCCCGGGTCTGCGTCCGCGTCCACCCCGGCGGCGCCGGGAACGGCCGCATCGGCCTCAGCCGAGCCGCCCGGCGAGCGTCGCTGGGCGCTCCTCGGCCCGTATCTGTCGCAGTACGTCGTCTACTCGGGCCGCAACGACGCTTGGCTGCTGTCGGACATCCTGTCCTCGAAGCTGACGCGCGCCGTCATGACGCGCCTCACCGGCGGCGGCAACCTCGGCGGCACGCGGCTCGTGCGCGGCTGGGACGAGGTCGAGAAGCTGCGGCGCGATCGCGTGCCCCTCGGCGCGTCGTCGACGACAACTGCCTCCAAAGAGGGCGGCGGCGGCAGCGTCGCGAGCGGCAGCCCGTCGCTCGCAGACCGCGCGGACGGGCTCGGCGGGAGCGGCAGCGGCGCGGGCGGCAAGAACACCAAGATGGCGGCCGCCGCCGAGGACGCGCTGGGCCAGGCCGACAAAGTTCAGCGCAGAACCGAGCAGGACGACTACAACGAGCAGAGCGACAACCAGCGGCCCATCAAGCATCTCATCTTTGCGATCCACGGCATTGGCCAGAAGCTGAGCGAGCGGACCGAGGCCGTCAACTTCATCCACGACTGCAATCTCCTGCGCCGGAGTTTTAAGGAATGCGCCCGCGATCTGCACCAAGTCCATAAGGCGAAGCGGCCGGCCACCACGAGCGCGCCCGCCGCGGGGGCGACTGCGGGGGCGACCCCGGCCCCGGCCCCGGCCCCGGCAGCGTCGACGCCGTCCGCATCGGCATCGACGCCCGCCCCGGCGTCCACCACCGCCGCCGCCGCTGCTGCTGCTGCTGCTGCTGCTGCGACGGGCACGGCCACGCCGAAAACGCCTAACGAAACGGGGTCCATGCCCGGCTTGGCCACGCCCCTGCCGTCCGTTGAAACGGCGCCCCCGCCGCACGAGATCACGGGCTTCCCGGCGATGCCGGACCTTGGCGGCGTCCAGGTCCTTCCCGTCCAGTGGCGGCACAAGATCATGTTTGGCATGCAGCAGGGTGTCTCGGACCGGGGACCGGGCGGCGACGGCGAGAGTGGCGGCGGCGGCGAGAGCGGCACGGCCGGGCCAGGCGAGGACGACGAGGTGCCGCTGGCGGCGACGCTCGAGAACATCACGCTGGAGGGCGTGCCGTCCATCCGGTCGCTCGTGTCGGATGTCGTCGTCGACGTCCTGCTCTACATGACCCCGAAGTACCGCAGGCAGATGTGCACCGAGGTCGCGGCGGAGCTCAATCGCCTGTATGCGCTGTGGATGCAGAAGAACCCCGACTTCAACGGGAAAGTGTCGATCTACGGCCACTCGCTCGGCTCGCTCCTGGCCTTCGATATCCTGTGCAACCAGCCGCATCCTCAGCCCAAGTCGCCGAACGTCGTGCTGCACAGCGCGAGTGGCGTCGGGCCCGGCGTCGACCTCAGCGATATGTTCCGCCAGCATGCGGAAGCCCAGGCCCAAGGCCGCAGCACGGCCCATGCCACGGCCGATACCACCGCCACCGCTGAGGGATCGGCTCCGTCGCCGACCGCCCCGCAGGCGCCCTATCCGCGGCTCGAGTTCGACGTGGAGCACTTAATTTTTGTCGGATCGCCCCTCGGCCTGTTTCTGCTGCTGCAGGGCGACCAGCTCACGAGCGACCTGATCCTCGAGATGCCGCTGTCGCACCTCAAAGCGCCGCAAAAGTTCAGTGTCCCCGTCGCGAAACGCATGTACAACCTGTTCCATCCGCACGACCCGGTCGCGTACCGCGTTGAGCCGCTCGTCAACCCGCGCTACAGCCGCGTCCCGCCTGTCGCGCTCACCTACACGAAGGGCGGGCTCAAGGGCACCGTGCTCGGCATCCAGGGGCTGAGCAACGAAATCGCGTCGCGCAGCCGCACCGTTCTCGAGTCTGTTAAAGTGGGCATTGTCTCCACGACCGAAGGCTTCATGGCCAACGCGAGCAAGATGGTCACCATGCCGTTTGGCTTTTCCTCGTCGTCCTCCACCTCCTCGCCGCCGGCGGGCCAGAACGCCGTGGCCAAGTCCAAGTCGCTCGAAGCCACGAACACCTCCTCGACGGCCTCGACGACGAGCACCAGCCACGGCAGCGGTAGCGGGATCGGCTTCGCCATGGCTGCCGCCGCCATGGCCTTTATGGGCGCGCCCTCCTCCAGCGCCGAGTCGTCCTCCAAACCGCCGCCCCCGCCTGTGCCGGCAAATGGCGTCCCAGCGGCCGTGAGCAGCAGCAGCAGCAGCAACACGCCCCCCATCCCGGCCGCCACGCCCCATGCGGCAGGCACCGTTGCGCGCGCCGGCACGTCGCCGCCCGTGGCGACGTCCGCGCTCGCGCGTGGCGCGCGCGGATCGGGTACACCGGGGGGCGGCGCGGCCTCCCCGCCGCCTCCGACGATCCGCACGCCGACCCATCCGACGGGCCGGCCGGCGCCGGCAAGCAGTGCCCACGGCGCGGCGTCCGCATCCGCATCCGCGCCCGCGGCCGTCGCCGCCCATCCGCAGCCCGCCGACCCCCATCTGTGGCACCTGAACCCGATGGGCCGGCTCGACTTCGCGCTGCAGGAAGGCATGCTCGAGAACCCGTACCTCTCGGCGCTGGGCGTGCATATGGCGTACTGGGCCGACCAGGACATCGCCTACTTTCTGCTATCGCAGTTCTATGATCTCGACGTGCCGCAGAAGTATGGCGCCGCGGGGCTCGCGGTGGCGACCTCGGCTGCGGGCAGCAGCGGCGCCACAGCGACGGATCCGTCGTCTTCGTCATCGGCGACCGCGGCGGCATCGGTGTCGGCCCTCTCGGCTTCGCTGGGATTAAGCAGTGCGAGCGCGGCGCCGCCAGCGCCGATGCGGAGCTCGAGTCCGCCCACATCGTTCTTTGCCTCGTCGCGCTGATCCCGCTCGTCTCTCTTGAGTATCTTTCAGCCCCCTTCTGGGGCATCGCTTCCATCCGCTGCCACACCTCATCGATGGGTTGACCCAAACGCCGACGGCGGCTACGACGGGTAACGGGCGATTAGTGGCCCACGTTGTCGCCCCACTCTCATGTAATTGAAGCGATCAGAATGCATGCGTCGGCCGAAATGCCTGGCGAATTAGCGATACGGCCATCTGACCCCACGACGACCTCGTCCTGCGGTCATCGAGTGATACGGCTCGGCTCGGCGTACGAGCATTACCCCCGATCGGAGCGCGACGACGCCGTCGCGGCCACCGCTGCCACCATCGCCATCGTCGCCACCGTCGCTGTGATTGGCGTCATCGCGATCCGGATCATGGCGGCGGCGGTGGCGGCGACACCGGCGGCAGCACCGGCGCAGCGAGCGACCGAACCGAACGCAACGCGCTTGGCGGCGGACGGCTGCTGTGAGGCCTGAGCTTCTCGCCGCAAGACGAAAGACAGCGACAGAGCGCCCAGCGCCCCCGGCGCCCGTGGATGGCCAAGCCGCGGCCGGCGCGACGCGGCGAGACGGCGCCGCCGACGCTCGAACATCCGACGGTCTGCGTGGGGGAACGCCGGGCATACCCGACCGCCGCGGGCGCCCCGACTCCCGGCCACTGACGCCCCCCGATCGCGCATGCTCTGCGGTCGCGGGCGAGCCCTGCATGGTCGCCGCCGCGATAGGCCGACCGAAGGACGTCCTGATCTCAGCCCACGCGTGGCTCGTCCGCTCATCCATCGTCACTCGTCACTTTCATCAGCGATGGCGTTCGATGCCGGTTTCCATGGCATGGCATGCGAGTTCGCTCGTCCCCACGTCACGCTCCGATTCACCGTCCATCGCTGACCCGCATCCGCTCGAATACATACGGTCTTTGCGTTCGTCACCGTCTCCGACACGAGCGATTCTCTCTTCTCTGGATCTCACGTGAGCGGCCACGCGGTCTTCTTTTTTTTTGCACCTAACGCGCCCGCAACGCTTACGCCACCATGGCGATCACCATTCCCGCTGGCACCGGCCATCTCGGCAGCCTCACGCCGGACCAGCAGCGCGCGCTCGAGCAGTTCAAGACGGAGCTGACCACTGAGGGCGTGTGGAAGCCCGAAGTCGCGCGCTTCGACGACTACCTCGCGCTGCGCTTCCTGCGCGCGCGCAAGTTCCAGCTCGCCGCCGCCAAGGACATGTTCACGGCCAACGAAACGTGGCGCACCGAGCAGGGCGCTGACACCATCGCCCAGACGTTCGAATTTCCCGAGGCGCCGGTCGTCCACGGCTTCTACCCGCGCTACTACCACAAGACCGACAAGGAGGGCCGGCCCATTTACATCGAGGCGCTCGGCAAAATCAACCCCTCGCAGCTCTTCCAGGTCACCACGGTCGAGCGCATGCTCCGCAACCACGTATACCAGTATGAAAAACTCATCAACTACCGTCTGCCCGCGTGCTCGACGGCCGCGAAGCACCACGTCGAGACCTCGTGCACCATCCTCGACCTCAAGGGCGTCCCGCTGTCCTCGTTCGCGTCGGTCAGCTCGCTCGTCAACCAGATCTCCTCCATCGGCCAAAACTACTACCCGGAGATGATGGGCAAGATGTTTATCATCAACGTCCCGATGTTGTTCACCGCCGTCTGGGCGGTGGTCAAGCAGTTCCTCGACGAAGTCACGGTCTCGAAAATCAGTATCCTCGGCTCCGGCTACAAGTCCGAGCTGCTCAAGCTCATCGACCCCGCCAACCTGCCCGCCCAGTACGGCGGCACATGTACGTGCGCCAACGGCTGTGACGTCAGCGATATCGGCCCCTGGAACGACGGCTCCGTTCCGGGATATCCGCAGAAGACTTGGGAGCGTCTCAACATCCTCTACGGCACCGGCACGCTCGACCGGCTCCCTGAAGCCGATCGCGTCCGGCCCAAGTCGTAGACCTGTTGTCCTCCTCTCTCTCTCTCCTCCTTTCTTTCTCTCTCCCGTTCTCTCTTTTCTTGCCGCGATCGTCAGAGTGTGTAACCCTAACGTTCGATAAAATATCTAGTTACCGGTGAAAGGCGTCATGCTGGCTTATCGTAGACCACCAGTGGGGTGCGAACGACCGCCCTGCGGCGGGCCAACCCATGGCATCGGTCAGTCCGCTCCTGCCTCGTACAACAAGGCGACAACAGGGAGACCACCACTACACCTCAACAGCAGTCGGCCCCTCTCTGTTCATGTTTCCCATGACCTGGTCTCGGGCATTACCCTCGAGGCTCAGCGTTCCGAGGGGAGTACCACCATGACTCACGCGATGGGGTTATCAGGACCATTGGCATGATCACTAGCATCAGCAGATCTATTGCGAGCCGCATTCAGCCTTCTACAGGTAGAGAGCGGCGAGTACACCCGCGGCGCCAAGCGCCCACGTGACCGAGAAATCGAGAGCCGAGTGAGCATTGAACCGGGCAAAGCTGTGCGACGGAGAACGAATGCCCGTCGGCAGCATCTCGCTGGTCGTGGTGGCCACCTCCGCCGCCGCCGTCGTCGTCGTTGTCGGCGCTGTGGTCGACTCATCGGTCGTCGGCTCATCAGTCACAGGCACGTCGGTTGACGGCACATCAGTCGACGGCTCGTCGGTCGTCGGTTCGTCGGTCGTCGGTTCGTCGGTCGTCGGCACATCAGTTGACGGCGCGTCGGTCGACGGCTCGTCGGTCGACGGTACATCAGTCGATGGCTCGTAGGCGGCGTCTCCGCTTGGAGCGCGTTTTGGCACGTGTAATAGACGTCGGGGAACAAATTCATGACACCTGATACAATGGCCTCCGCGAACTGATCGATCATGTCGACGCCCGACTCGACTGTCGACGGTGATAGGCAGGACGCGACGATGAAATCAACCTGTGTAATTGTCCACGCATTAGGGGCATCGTCCTGAATATAGCCGCTATCCTGCGCATAACGCTCCTCTGTGTTGGTCAGAAGAGACGGGCTGCATGCGCCCACCGAAACTGGCAGCAGCTCCAGAGAGTTTCTAATGTCAGGTGAGAATGACGAGGTAACATAATAACCAAAGTTGTCTGGGACGCCGTACTTTAACGCTGTGCCGGACTGAGACGTGTCCCGGGAGAGACTGCTCTGTCTAGTTTCCATAATTTGCATGTCGGATACTCCCCTCAGCACGACCGATCGTACGTCCTCTCCAACTGAGGAAACGGCTTGCAGAGGGGTTCATGTCAGGTCGTACGGGTCGCCAATCTTTGCCCAGACGTCCATCGGCTTCTCGCGAGGCACAACGACCTGGTATGTTAGTAAGTGCGGATCCGTGTCAGAGCTCTGGCAGCGGGGGTTCGGTAACGATCCATCGAAGACGCCTGGAAACATCCGCGGCCAGGGATAATCCGACGATGCTTGGACACCCGTAATGCGTAGCATGGACGCGCTGCCGGCCAGGGCCAGCAGCGAGGACTTGGTGCCTGGCCTAAAGATCGTGTGGCAGATCGCCTGAATGTGGATGTGGAAAAGAAGGCACTCAGAGGTCGGTGGGTGCCGATCAGATCGATGGGAGATGGAGTGAGAGCGAGAAGAAGCGGGTGTCGCGGAATCGAAGCGGTACAGTGCCTGGTGAGATTAGGCTTGGTGTGATCTGCGCCGATCCGACATTATGAAGCCCAAGCTACAGCACCACGACGCCTACTGCCGACTGACTGGCGCCATGGCGGCCATGGCGACGAGATCAGACTGAAGTTGAGACCCAGTCCAAGACGGTACCACTAGACGACAACACTCACCAAACAGAAAACAAGCACGAACGCTGGCGTTGAATGCTGATTGGATCCGTTCTCGCGGGCTTTGAAGTATGAGGTGCCTCATCTTACCCTCGGGTGACGCAGGGTTCGCGGGACGCGGGTCCCGGGTCCCGGGTCCGATGGGCCGTCGGCCTCTGAGCACACATTGTTGTTGCCCGGTATGTCAGGGTGCAATGCCGTGTCTGCGACGCCCGGGCTTGTCGGCATCGGTCGGTAGACAGACGCACTCGTGACACTCGCGACGGCCGCCGTCACCCTGGCTGGCCACTCGGTCCGGACGGCGGCCCAGAACAAGCGATGCATCGCGTCCGGCCGGGGTCGGCATGGTGACGCACGGATCACGGATCGGCGCAAAATCCCTCCATGACCCGTCGGACACGCGGCCGAGTCGACATCCCCCGCGACCCCATGCGTCCCTGGTGTCCCGATACCCATCGAATAAATGGTGCCACCCAACTCCGCTCGGGACGCAAACCAGGCGACACATTACGTCGCCATACTCCTTTCAAAGGCAAAACAGAGCCCATGCTAAGCCCGCTTGGTCTAGAAAAGGCCGATATTGGGGTGACATCATGGCGCATGAGCACCCCTGCCGCTTCCAGCCCCTAGACAACGCGGCATCGCCTCCAGCGGAAGCGGTCACGGTATCGCAGCAGCATGGCCCCCGGCGGAGGCTGCCGTGGTCGGTGAAAGTGCATTTCACTTAGATACCGACACCCCCTCCCCCAACGCGGATCATAACAGGTGAGACAGATTCGAGTGCCGCCATGCTGTTGCGAACGCCGCGCGGAGGCGGCAGCGATAAACGGCGGAGCTTCCATGATTCGTCGTCGTCCACGCCTCCGCATGTCAGACATGGTCCCATGTCAACAATCGACTCGATGCCTCCATGAGGGACCACGGGGCACACCCAAGGAAGCGTATGGGAATGGTAGGATTATTTAGACTCTCGGATGAAACAGCATCGGCCAAACCAACACGCTGGCGCAAGCGACATCTAGTGGCTGGTTCCGGATAATTGGCGGCGAATGGCCCCAGCCTACAACCCTGCGCTGACATGTCTGTCATGTCGACAGTCATGCTGAATGAAAATCACCATGCGCTTGCAACGCTCCTCAGTAGCAGTTGATCCCTCTCTGTTCATGTTTCTTATGACCTTGACTCAAGCATTACCACTGAGATGCATCGTTCCGAAGGAGGCACCACATCCATGAAGACTGCGATAGAGTTATCATGACCATGCGTAAAGTGTAAAGGCATGATCATTAGCATTAGCAAATATAACGCAGATTCATGCTTTGCGAGCACTTGTCCGCAGCTCGCAACCTGTCACATTCGCAATATGCCTTTTACAGGAAGAGGGCAGCAAGCACACCCGCAGCGCCCAGCGCCCACGTGACTGAGGCATCGAGAGCCGAGTGAGCATTGAACCGGGCAAAGCCGTGCGACGGAGAACGAATGCCCGTCGGCAGCATCTCGCTGGTCGTGGTGGCCACCCCCGCCGCCGCCGTCGTCGTCGTTGTCGGCGGCGGCGGCGGTGGCGCATTGGTCGTAGTCGTGGTCGTTGTTGGCTCGTCGGTCGTCGTCGTCGTCGTCGTCGTCGTTGTCGTCGTCGTCGTCGTCGTCGTCGTCGTCGTCGTCGTCGTCGTCGTCGTCGTCGTCGTCGTCGACCCAGCCTCCAGCGCCTCTTGGCACGTGAACCTGGCATCCGGATGAAGATTGATCACGCCGTCCGACACAGCCTTCCTGAGACTCGTCGTCAGCTGCATCGCCAGGGCGTAATTATTAGGTACCAAACACAACGAAACGTTGTAGTCAACTCGGGAAATCGTCCATGCATCGATAGCTTCCTGCTGTCGGTATTCGGGGTCATTGGTAATCCGCTCTTCCGTGTTGGTGAGCAAAGACGGGCTGCAAGAGGCAACCGACACCTGAAGCAGAGACAGCGAGTTCAGCAGAGAGGCCTGCGTGGACGATGTCGTATAGTAAGCCCAATTGCCCGGGACTCCCCAAACGTCCAGCGTCGTGCCGGACGCCGACGTGTCCGCCGAGAGGAGCGTTCTGGCCGAAGTATACTGCTGAACCTCGGAGCCTGGCGACGTAAACACCGTCCGCAGCCTGTCATGCATATCGTATTCCACGTTCAGCCCGGTCCATCCCATCATAGTGGGCTCGCCGATAAGATTCCATAGCTCCAGCGGCGTGGCTTCAGGTACGTACAAGGACATCGACAAATAGTACGGTTGCGTGTTGGGCGTCGTGCACCCGGGATTTCGAGCTGTTCCATTAAAGACCTTTACAAATAGGTGCTGAGATGGCTCCGGGAAATCCGCATGAGCACCTCTGGTGCCGAGCATCAGAGCGCCCCCGGCAAAGGCCAGCAAGGTGGACTTAATGCCCAACATCATGATCGCAGTATAAATGGTTCAGAGCTAGTCATGGAAAAGAAAAGGCGTGGAGGCAGGTACTTGGCGGTGTCGTGGCTCCGCCAGAGAAGGTGGTTGTCACGGAAGCACACGAGGCTGAATAGTGGTGTTTGATGGGACAGGATATAGTGTCACGTGTATAATTCTGGCGCCATGAAGATGCATGTGACAGCGCCATCCTGTCTTTTATAGTCGACATTGAGCGTGGTATGCTGCCGATTGAGGGGCGCCGTCAAGGCCATCACGGCCAGATCAGATCGAACATTCATTCCGATGCCATACCACTCGCGATACACCAGAGCGGGAACAGATACAGACGCGGGGGCTGTATGTGGCTCTTCCGCACGAACTCGGGTTTGACGATCACCCCTTTAGGTAAAATATGCGCCAGCGTTGATTGGCATATCGGCCTCAGCCGGTGTGTAGGCGCAACCTTGACGAGTGACTGCCGCTGCTGTCACTTTGGAAAACCATGCGAGTTGGGTTCGGCGCTGCAGGTGAGATGAATCGAGGCCGTCAACGATCTTCACCCTACGGTTCTGTGCCAAATCATCCACCATGGAATAAGCGACCCAATCGACACCCTTCGATGTCGCATGCCCAGTGTCCCCGATCGAGCCAACGACGTAACGGCAAAACGTCCGGTGCCGATACACCGTTTGGGATGCAGGGGCCGGCGAGAGGAGAAAAGATTTAGGGGCGCGCGCGGGCCCCGCGGGCCCACTGTTTTGAATGAAGGCGACAGGCTTACAAAACCCTTCGCATTTCGAAGACCTCGCCGTGGCCGTGGCAACATTAAAAAAGCATGCATATCATGAACGCCATACCCTCCTTGATGCCCCCATGAGTCTCACGGAGGCGTTATAGGTTGATCGCCGGATGAGCTTGCCGATCAGGAGCTGCATTGGGGCTTGCCCGGGGATGCGGCACAGCTCCGCAGATCTCACCCGCATGGCCATGCGCTGGCGTTGCCCCCGTTTTACGAACACAATCGTCTGGGCATACGCGTCGTGCGGACCCGACTGCCGTCCGCTCGGTCGGGTAGGGGCCCGCCGTGGATGCGCGAGAGATCGGCACGGCCATCGTGTCCTGGATTTGCACCTTAGTCAAGAACTGGAGTCGTGCTCGGCATGCACCTAGGTCGTCTGGAACTCGTCGACCAGGATGGTACGGAAACGCCGGACGCACGCCCGGTACTACCGAGCTGTTAGAACAGTGATCTCGCCCTTGTCTCCGGGGAGCCACCTTGGCTGCGGCATAAGCAACCACCACGGGCTTGCCCGCCATGACCGCCCCGTCGGCGACACGGTTGAGATACTCGGCAAACATGCGTTGCTTGCCGCTGTATAGCCGCAGGAGCTGGCTCACGCCCAGCGCGGCTTCATGTACTCAGCCCGCAGCG
Organism: Caulochytrium protostelioides; assembly: GCA_003615045.1. Classification (NCBI taxonomy): domain Eukaryota; kingdom Fungi; phylum Chytridiomycota; class Caulochytriomycetes; order Caulochytriales; family Caulochytriaceae; genus Caulochytrium; species Caulochytrium protostelioides. Next base: position 5,180 of record ML014237.1, on the reverse strand, counting down.
GCTTGACGTGACGAGCTACACCTCCAGGTAGCGATGGTGCGCGGAGAGCGCTGTGCCTTTGGCGCTCACCGCCGCCAGCTGCTGCAGCGGCTCTCTCAAATGGTGCTACCACGTCTCTGACTGCTTTTGGGCTGCTTTGATGCCGATTTCGTCATAGTACTACTTTCAGCTCAGTTTCCAGCTGGCGACCTGGCCATGAAGAAAATTTCGGTCCAGCCCGAGTCGTTCCCCAGGATGCAGTACATATCGAGGTTGTACGCCAAGGGGTCCTTTGTTTTGGGGGTCGGCACGGCGTGGGACAACTTCTGGCACCGGGAGTGGACACGCGCGCGCTGATGCCATCGCTGTCGATGGTGTGAGTGAACTCGGCTTTGAGCAGTATACATCGCAGCCGAGCAGTTCTCTCACGATTCCCGGGCAGGCGCCCACCCGACGGCGCCGACGGCCGTCAACCAGTCTGCAAGACCCGGGTGTACGCCCAGACGAATGAGGTCCTGAAACCTGGTCAACGCCGGCGCCAGGGGACCGTGGTTCGAGGTTTGCTTTAGTATGAAGCTACCTACGGCAAGTTTGTGAACCACGATCTCAATGCCGTGTTGAACACCCGACGCTGTCTGGCCTTACCCGTCAGACCAGAGGCGTTGTGTCGCAATCTGGAACAAGCTCCCGGGCAAGCCCCATTGCAGCCAAAGGTCGGTAAGCTCATCCAACACTGAACCGAATGCGCTACTGCCTCGGTGGGGGCCCCTGGGGGCACCACCGATAGTGTTCGCGTTAGGTAGGGAGAGCCTATAAATGAACACGTGCGCTCGTAAGATATCCCATCTTTAACTCCACATATTACAAACCAGAGCAAACAGTGTCGACAGAATGCCGTTTCGGGTCGAAAGCTCGTCAGCGGGAGGGCCCTCGACAGTCCACTCAGAGATCTCGCAATCGGTCACGAGCCGCGCCTCCACCTGGAAATGCACGGTCACGGGGATTCAGCACATTGAAGTGCCACGTGCCGTACATGAGCTCGCAGCGGGACTCCTCGTTGAAGGCACCCGCGTTGCAGGCGCCCGCGTTACCGCCTCTCACGCCCAGCTCAGGGACCCGGCCGCCAGCAGGCAGTCGCCGAGCAGGTCGATGCGCTGTTCCTCGGGCTTAGTAAGCTCGGTCGACAAGACCTATCGGTACTGACTGAGACGCAGCGCAACCTCGAGACGCAACCTGGCCTCTCATACAAATGACCAACCAACATCAACGCCAGAGGTAAGCAGCGCATGGCACTCCCTCGGATGGTCTATCGAGAGACGAGTCTCTCGATAGACCGATAAACCGAGCGACCTCAAATGAAGAGCTAAGTGGGTTATTTCCATCTTTGCACATAGCAAAGTCATGTCGTCTATAATTAACCGCTCTGAAGCCCGATTCTTTTTTTCTATATTACGACAATACGGGTCCCCCGTCTTTCATTGGACACGTTTGGGACACAATGGACATCTTTTCAGTGTAATAGTTGGCCCATCGTGGTCACCCCTCCGGGAGCCTCATCGCCCCGGGACGCTTGGCGGAATAGGTTAGTATCATGGCCGGTGAGAGAATTGCGACAGGACAATTGATGCGCGTGACGTTCTTCTTTTACAAAACGGCTGTTTATTGTGATTTAGCTGTCTTCGTGCCGCGTGCATGGGCCACTTGGAAACGTTATCAATGCCCGTCACGATCCATCGACAGCTGTCTGGAGTCACGTGTAGGGGGCATACCAGATCGAGTGACCAGCACGGAATGCGCCTGATAGGCAGTGGTTGAAAATATTTATTAAAAATATCCATAGGATCCCTGTAGTAGATATGAAAGTTAAGACGCCTAGCTTGCTCATCGGACATCTAATTTCCGTAAGTCAAGCGGATACCGATGTCTCGCATGATGGGTAAGTCGAGTTATTCTTGTAAAGGGCGATGTCATATCTCAGATGAGATATCGAAAAAAAACTCGTGCCTTTTACGAAAAAAAAATCGAAAATTTTGCGAAAAAGCCCCTTTCGCCCAACTAATGAAAGTAGAATTGGTACAATAAAGGATTACTCAACATCACAATACATCACAACACAACACACATATCTTTCCATCCATCCACTCATATAATCACTCCTCCCAACATCGGCATAAAATTTACTTTCTATAAATGGGATCTTGCCTATTGGGTCTCTCTCCCTTATAGGTCTCCACCAGCCGTGACGTTTTTAGTTATCTTTTCATCGCAATAAACCGTGACTTTCAACTGACGCTACAATGCTATGACGTAGACGGTGACTCCGCAAACCAATCGCCTAATCCCTTGAGAACGGTTGTGTTAGAGTACAGGCTCGCTGCCTGTTGCTAGGCGGCTCACTTCTGGTTGCTTGTGTGGTGGGGTCTAGGTTCAGGTGGCGTCATATAACTTTCTTTTAAGCCGAGCGCTACATCCTTTTGCAGGCAAACAACCAAAACAGAACACTGGGTGGGATTCGGCGAGCCTTTGCTTGTCTGTGCCAGTGCTTGCCTAAATAAGCTTGCAACCGAGCTGCATGACCCTTTCTACGCAAGCTCACACTTCTCGGGATTAAAACGGATGTAAGCGGCCCGAGGAGCTCTGAATAAATGTTTCATCACGTACTCTTAAAAAGTCTTTGGGAATATAAGGTGATCCACAAGGATTCAGCATTCATTTTTGACGAGAACATCAGATTTCTCGTGCATGGTGTGTTCAAACGTGCAGGGTGCGTTGGTCAACCCAAACGGCATCATCGAGAGGCGGTAGTGGCCAAAGTATGTAGAGGAGGTTGTGTAGCCCTTGCGCTCCACGGAAATCTGCCAGAACCTTATTGAAAACAAGACGGTATGCTATGGTCACGAGGAGGAGCTAGTGAGCAGGTATATATAAATTGTCTACATGCATATGCCATATGCACGTGTTTCATTAAAAAAATACGAGAGAAAGGGAGTTAGGATCGATTGAAGAGTGGGAAGAAATCCCCTCGAGGGGCAACCTACATAGACACCAAACTCCGACGTTGCCAGTCGGAGTTACGATTTGAGGTTGTGGAAGCCGAGCGCTCTCTATGAGGACCCAAAGTCTCTATAGTGTAGCAAGCCACTTCTAAAGGCGTGTAGTGTAGCCAATTACTTTCTTTGTCAGTGCTGATGAACTGCTTACTGGAATGCTCGTCGAAAGGAGGGGTAGCATGTGCCGTCATCTGGGTTGTTTATTACTTCTCGTAGCTGTTGACGGGACGATGATCAAGGGACAGAGAAGCTAGGGGGTCCCTGACCGTGGGCCACTCCAGGGGGCTGGAAAGGATGCGGGGGGCCGGACTGAGGAGGGAAGCGTGGGAGAACAGAGCTTTGTCCACCGGGACAGCGAACTCCTGAGCTTCGGTCAGCGTCTTCGGCTTGCCGACACGGACATGGCTGGCAAGCGCAGGCTTTAGGCCGAAAAGGAAGGACTGAAGGATGGCCGGCTCGTTGAAGTCGGTGATGTTTTGGCGAATCAAGTCGAAGGCCTCAATGTATTTGGCGACCGACGTCGTCTGTTTCAGCCGCATAAGTTGGTCCTTCGACTGAGCTTCGGCGAGGGGCGGCACGAAGCGGCGGAGGAACATGGCCTTGAAGTCGTCCCAGGTGAGCTTTGCAATGCCGTCCGACGTGTTCTCCGTCCACACCGTGTTGCGGAACCAGTCAGCGGCGGTGCCGGTGAGGTAAGTACCGGCGTAAGAGGCCCATTGCTGGGCTGGAAGGTTGGATAGGCTCATGAAGTAACCCATGGCAAAGAGCCAGCGTTTGACGGAGGCACCGTCGCGGGCCCCGTCAAACTTGGGAGGGGGGTTCAGTTTCGGAACGGGAGGGCCGAAATGATCGTTTGTGTGGAGGGGGGCTGAGAGGTAGGTTCCACAATAGAGAGACGCATGAGTTCCATCTCCTGTTGGAGTCTGGCAATGTGGGCGTCCTGGGCACGGGTGTGCTCCTCCAGGCGGAGCACGTGCTGCGGGTCAATGTCTGAGGTAGTGGGAATTTTGGTTTCCATGGTGCAAAGTCTCTTCCTTCCGGAGGGTCTTAGAGCATCTCCTCCAATGTTAATTCAACACTCGGCTTACCAGTCGTGCTTTCTGTCGGTCTCGGGTTCTCGGTTTCGGTCGTATCTGGTCGGGTTCAAAGCATGTCACCATTGTCGGTGATGATTTTGATTGGCAGTCCGTGACGAGAGAAGATGTCCTCGTTAAGAAGCTTCGCGTTCGCTTGAGCAGTCGGATTACTGATGGCCTGGGCCTCTACCCATTTGGTGCGGTAGTCTGTAGCCACGAGGATGTACTCATTGCCGCGAACCGTGACAGGCAGCGGTCCTACCATGTCGAGGCCAACGCGAACAAAGGGCGACTCAGTCTCAGTCAAGATAGGAGGGGGATCAATCTCGGGAGTTGCCTTGTCGAAACGTTGACATACAGCGCACTTACGAACAAAGTCAGCTACGTCCGACGATAGACCCTGCCAGTAGTAGTGAGGGTGGATCTTGTCGAGCGTAGCGTCGCGTCCAAAATGACCACCAGCAGGCCCCGAGTGGGCATCCTGAAGCAAAACTTCGCGGGCAGCGGGCGAAGTAATGACGCGCGGCCCTTGCCCAGGCCCTTGACGACGTCGAAGGGCCTTCTTGTCGTCAAAATAGAAGCGAGGCGCGGCCGCTTTGAGCAGAGAGGTCACATGAGCAGGGAAACTGTGCAGAGGGCTTCCGAGCAGGTGAGACTTGAGGTACTCCCAAAAGGTCTCATCATCACTGGGTTTGGACGTGATGGAGAGCACCTTGGGTTCAGGGTCAAAGGTGGGGCTGGTGGTGTCTCCAGTGACCATGCGAGAAAGCATGTCTGCTGTGTGGTTCTCTGAGTCTTTACGATACTTGAAGCTGATGTCGAAGTCCTGAAGAAACAGACTCCATCGACAGCGTCGCCGAGAGAGCTCCTTGCTGCCAAACAGGGCAACGAGAGGCTGGTGATCAGTTTCGACGACACACTGAGCACCTGAGAGTAAGTACTTGAAATTACGAACCGCATAGACAACGGCGGCTGCCTCATTGTCCGTGGTGCAGTAGTTGCGTTCGGCCTTGTTAAAGGCATGCGACATGTATGCGACTGGGTGCTCGACTCCTTCTTGAACTTGAATCAAGGC